>QAXH01006812.1:0-12536 GCA_004335635.1 Chloromonas sp. AAM2 | reverse complement strand
GGCACAGCAGGTGCGACTGCACGCAACACGCAGACAGATCACATGGCACAGCAGGTGCGACTGCACGCAACACGCAGACAGATCACATGGCACAGCAGGTGCGGCTGCACGCAACACGCAGACAGATCACATGGCACAGCAGGTGTGGCTGCATGCAACACGCAGACAGATCACATGGCACAACAGGTGTGGCTGCATGCAACACGCAGACAGATCACATGGCACAACAGGTGCAACACGTTATGGGCAGAGCAGTGCCGGGCATTCAAATCCTTGTTCCAGATAACAGCGGGTACACTTGCACATGGGACCAACTGACAACTTCCCATTTCCAAGCAGCTTGCAAGTGTTGTGAAGCGGACTGAATGGCAACTGACAACTTCAAACACAAGCATTCCGCTTGGGCATTAGGCCTGTGTGGTTGAGCATGTTGTCGGGCCGTCCCAGCACTAGACGCTGCTCATGGTGGGCTGTTCTCGTATTCTGCCTTCTTCCATCCGCTTTGTGTGTCGCACGTGCTGCACTTCCAAGGGCCAAGGCGATGTTGTCGATTGGCCTTGCCTCCGTCATGTCCGTCGATACAGACGTAACTCACTCACTCACTCACTCACTCACTCCCGCAGGCCGAGACGATGCTTTCGAGTGCTCTCGCCTCCGTCATGTCGGCCCGCCCCTCAATTGATATCCTGCTGACCCGCTGCCAGCAGCTCAGGTACGCAAGAGCTGGCCACAGAGGCATTAAAACCCCTGCTTGTTTGCTATGCGTTTTGTGACTTGATTGCTCATCCTAAAACGCGAAAAAGCGCTGCCGATGCACAACGACACACACAGGTACCAGCCTGGGCAGGACCAGCAGGCGGCGCAGGCGGCTGTGCAGCGCATTGTGCAGGCCGGCAGGAAGGTGGAGCGGGAACTGCAGCAGCTGCTGGTGCAGGCTAATGCACTGGCAACAGGGCCACAGTGAGCCACGTGTAACAGTACATTTTGCATGGGCACGTGGTGTGGCGACTCGGCTCATGGTTGAGTTTGCATGGCGAGTCTTGGTATCAATACGTATCAGGAGGTGCCCTACACAGGCAGCTTGGTACTTGATTTGTGCCTTTCGGACGCCTTGGGCCGTCTGACCGTTACTGTGGAGCCCGGGCTGCGGTCAGAATTTGCCCAAGGGTGCACAATGAGAGCAAGCAAGGAAGCGAGTGTTGGTAAGCAAAGCATGCCAAGTTTGTCACACAAGACCTACCCTGCGCATGATTATGGTAACCACAACACGAGGGGACGCACGTCAAGCCTTGATTCGATGAATGTTGGGAAAAAGAAGAGTTGCGGATTCTGATGTCTTTTTGCGGTTGTGTTGAATTCATACGCCGCGCGGGGCGGCCTGCGTTCCCGGTCTGCATCGCAGCCCAACCATTCCATTGGGATCGCACTGGGATCCTACCCGCCGGAGTGAATGCCAGCTTTGAGACAGTTCAATGGTGATGGTGGTAGACGTGTGCTGTTGACTGATGCCGGGTGACGACAGGAAAAGTTGGCCAAGTTTGCTTTGTGCCACTCAGTGACTGACATCAGGATACTTTTGCGGGGTAAACATTGGCACCATGGACATAGTGCTGGTACGCAAACCGGTACTACACTTTCATTTGTTGTCTGTGATGCATACACTGACGGTGCTGCATATGGTGCTGCTTGCACATACACACACTCGCTTACACCGACTCTTGTTCAACTAGCACTTGGGCAGTGACTGAGTAAAGGAAACTCCAAAAACCCGCTGCCTTATGTGCACGCTGTCGTGACAAGCGGATGGCCGGATGGGAACGGCCAGTCACTGAGTGACACGCTTTGAGGCTTTGTTTTGTTTGCCAGGGTCATGTTCACAGTTTGGTGGTGGTGCTCCGTGCATTTGTTGTGACACGGTGAAGTGTGTGCTGCGCTGCCGCTGTGCTGCATGCATGTGTGCAAGTCACTTGACGAGCTTGGTGAATGATGCTACAAGGCCCGGGTTCCGTTTGACATGGGCTGCAGTCCCTCTGGCCTTGTCATGCAGTGGCAGGCCTCATCTATCACAGGAGTTCAGTGAGTCCAACCCGTCCAACCTACATGTGAAGGGGATTGCGACACACCAGGATAGTATCATTATCAGTATGCTTGTGGTTTCCGTCTGGCATGTAATGGATGGCTATCCATGTGACGTCTGACCTAATGATAGCATGGTCGGTTGTATCATCTCATCTGTACATGCCAGAGTTTAACTTGAAACTTGCACTCCATTGCTCAGGGTTGCTTGGTGTGGGTGGGCAGCGAATGTTGACATGCCCGGCCGATGCTTCTCGACGAACGTAAACAACAAGACTATTTGATGATTCCATGATTATTTTGCAGGCTTTGTACAGGTTATTGCAAGCTTTGTGCCTGCTTGGCTGGCACTGTTTAGAATGTCTTAATCGCTAAACTTGAAACTGAATCTATGCGTTTAACCACAGAATGGGAGAAGGTTACAAGATGGGAGTGCTCTCTGTGGAAACCCTCCTTACTTGCGTGACACGTGCTAGTGGTGCGCTCTCCCGCCTGTAACCAGCAGTACAGATACCAGCTCATGGAGACATGCTTGGATGACAGTCACAAGAGGGGAGGGATTCCAACCCGTCCAACCTACATGTGCAGGGGATTGCGACACACCAGGAAAGTAACAGTACAGCCTAGTGGCGAACAGTCCTGATCGACAGACACCGGGTCACTGCTGCTGGTTATTGTTTGGGTGGAACAGTTGGGTGAACGTTGACAATGCCTATTACATTATGCAACCCCACAACCAGGGTCACCTGCACAACCAGCTTCCCTCGCCAGCTGTCCCAGTTGCGCCGGATGTCCCTTGTCTTTTTGAATCCTTCTATTGTTCATAGTTCGCGCTCGGTGCAAATAAGTCGGGCTTTTCCTCTCTCGCACTGGAGACGTGCAGGACAGCAGGGAAGCATTTTGAGAAATCCAAACCTCGAGCACACCGTGCCGTGCCTCGCAAGACTGAGCAGCGGAAGATAGTTGCCTGCACACTGTTGCTGGAGCTCCTTGTGGAGTTTTGTTTGGGCGGACATGCATTGATTTGACACTAGCACTCAACAGCACTGGCTGGACTAGCAGACTGGCTGGGACAAAAACCAGGTTGTCTGATTTGTACAACTATGAAATTAACCACCCACCTTTTCCATCTTCATTGATGAACACAGTGTGGGCTGGGCACCCGACAAGTGATGTTTGGGCGCTGCTACGTTAGGCATCGGCACCTGACATGTGATGCGCTGCTACGTTTGGGCATGGGCATTACGTTTGACGCCGGAGAAGCTCACTCGGTCAAACGGGATTTGAGCAGGTATAGGGGAGTATCATAGAAGCTGTGGCCACGGTTATGCCTGGCAGGGCTCTGCTTCCGAGACTTCCCTTTAAGAAAGCCTAGCGATTATGGAGATATCGTTCCGAGTGGTACTAAGCCCACTTTACATTGGCTTTGATGATCGCCTCTAGTGCGTCAGCCCGTGTAAGTACAGCTTCGCAGCCCTTTGCCGCTGGCCCCTAATGTGACTGTGACACCAGGCAGGGCACGTGGTTGAAGCCGGCGCCTTCATCTATGCATTACTGTGCAGTGTCCGAGCGCTAGTGGCAGTTGATGCAGCTCACAAATGTGGCAAAGCCGTCAAGGACATGCGTCTTCTGCACTCCGAGCGGGGTCTGCGGTGGAAGCTCACGTTTGCTCTGCACTTGCCAGCAGCTATCATTGGTCTTAAGGGGGCGTTCACACTTGGCAAATTTGGATTCAATATTGGAGAATTATTTTTAGCAAATTTGGAAACACAAATTGGGATTGCGTTCACACGACAGATTTGGTTCCAAAATTGGATTACTAGTATCAGATTTGGGTTCCCAATTAGGGAGCGGGGTAGGGGTTTATTTGGGTTTAAATTTGGGTAGGGCCCACACGAATAACATGTCCGTTTGACTTGAACTTTGACCACGTGCCTTAAATGGACCAAGAAGGTGCCCCCCACTCCCAGATCTGCTGTACACGGCCTACTACACAACAATCTACCACTACCTACAATTTAAAGGCCTACAATTTACCACTACCAGCAGACAACAAACGCTAGATCAGCGCAATCGAGCAGCTGACCATGAGTGCTTGGAATCTGCAACCACTTCGCCAGCTGCTCACACAGGTTCCATGTACATGCATTCCTAAAGTAGTTGAACAGCCCAACACTGATTTACGTGAACATGCCAGACTACCATCCCAAAGTATTTGCCCAAATTTACGTGTGAACGCACCTGAAGGGTCGTACTTGTTTCAAACAATCACAAGCCACAGACAATTAGGACATGGAAACCATTTCCTGTAAGTTCAGGCAACCGTCAGCAGTCACTACAAGTTTGCGGTCACCAGAGAGAGTAGATGGTGTTACATTGTCGCACAAAGCTTTTCAAAGCAAAATACAATCGCCTGAAACAGGATTTGAACCTGTGCTCCTCTCGGAATTGCATTTCGAGTGCAACGCCTTAACCGCTCGGCCATCCAGGCATCCGACGGCTGGACATCTAGTGTTGTCTCCTGCCTATAGTCCGGCAGCGTGCCAGTGAAGAGCCGTGTCTGAGCCACCATCTTCAGGCAGGAGTCAAGACGTCAAGACCTGGATTTTCTTGACATTTACCTGCCTCTCAATCCATGCAGGATGGCACCTGGCAAGTGAGCGCAAGCTGTAACAGTGTGAGCTCAATTAGCCCCCAATGCAACCATATGAAGTGCCAGCCAGATGGTCTGTCTCTGGTGGCGCCTAGGCTCTGCCCACATGGAGGATGGCGGTTGTTTTTATTCGCATGCTGCTGCTTGTGCCTCTGTGTTCATTCTGAGGTTACCTGATGATCGCAGCTGCAAGGCGTTTGCTAGCCCCGTCGTTGCCTGCTGTAGGCCTTAGCGCCAGTTGCCGGGCTGACTAGGCTAGAGATTTCGCGCCACACCGGGCAAGTCCTCAGGGACTCACGCGAACTTTCGCCAAACGTACGTAACGTAAACGGTGCAACCGCAAGCCTCATTTTTGCGACCCGCGTTGCTGTGCGATCGCACTCTATGCAAATTCGAGAAAAGGCACTGAAAATACTGACAGCCACTCGCCTGAGTATCAACGCAGGAACCCCAGGCGTATGCGAGTTCAACCTCAAGTTCTTGGCCCGTTCACTTGTGCAACAGTGGACGACACAGTTGACACAGACGGGCTTGGCTTGTGTAGATGGTACATGGATGTTCATTGGCAAACGTTGACATAGTCAGTGTCAAGGTGGACCTACTGCATACATCATCTTGCATCCAAGGCGCTAGCCAGAACCACATACAATGATGCAGCGTTTAATTAGCTACGCATCATGCCATCGGGCGTGGTGCGCGTTGACCTGTTTAATAGTCGTGGTGGGAATAACTAACGGCGAACGCGAACGCTTTCTGCTTGTACCAAATGGCGGATGGGACTGCCATCATGTCAGACAGGTGAGTAGATTCAGCTGCAGTATTCCCGGGATAGGGCTTGGTCTCACACACACACACACACTCTCACCATGCAACTGTTGGTCGCAGGCGCTCGATCTCGCCATGGAACTCACACATCGGCAACATCATTGCATGGTGCTTCTATCAAAAAGGGCACAGCTGTGCATGCGTGACAATGTGACAACCAGCTTTTCGAGTGCGGCACTTCCCCACTTGCTGACATTTTCCACGGATGGGAACAGCTCTTGGCAGCAGACAGAACTACACGGGGGTGATGACAGTGCTCCTATCCAGCCCACACGAGAGGAGCTTGAGACAGGGCTGCCCCAGCCTCTGCGCAGTGGGGACTGGAGAGCTTTCATGAACGACTTATCTTCCAGGTAACTTGAATTTTCCTGAAAACCGATTGGTTGAACGTGCTGGTCAAATGCTGGCCGCAGTGTCCTGATAATGTGCCATGGCCGTGTTTGCCGGGTTCAAGACTGTATGGAGGAACGAATTGCGTTGCCCCGCAGTCGTTGACTCTGCGTTGTGGGATTGTGCGAGCGGTCAAGGCGTGCATGATCAGGGCCCATGTGCATGCACCCCTGGTTATGTTTTGCAGGTTGGTTTCGGACTGCCTGGGCCTGTTCCGCGACAGCCATGCTCTGCAGCAAGTGCTACACTTTGCACCCCACACGCTCATCTATGATGCTGGCATGCTGGTGAGTGTCAGAAGGATATCAATCAAACGCAATTGTTGGTGTGATTCACCGTTGGTTGAATGTTGATGATGATCATGACGCCACAAGCGATTGTGCAGCACGTGTGACCATGAGGGCGTTACTGGAGTGCTTTGAGTGGAAGCAGTAGCTAGCATGTCATGCAGGTTTCGTGCTTTTGGCATGCCTGGAAATGCGGCCACCACTGGGATGATCAAGAATTTCACTCGAGGATCTCAGCTACCAGCCTTGACTAGCAGTAGCAGTAGCACACCGAGCACTTTTACAGTGGCCTTTTGAGCACACCATGTGCATGTACGCACACTTGCAATGTACACACGCATAGTGCACACAATCCCACAGACATCCACATCTCTACTGCCTCCTTGAGCCTGACCGGACAGCACTTGCGCTCCGCTGTTCCGGTCCGCATACCACGCTGTTGCGTGCCTCGCACGTGACTGTGCAGTGTGCGGCCTACCTCGGGGACATGCTGGGCGTGCCCAAGGTTGCGCTCATCACAGGCCTCAGGCCGCCCACTGAGCAACTGGTAAGCACGCACACGCTGCCTTTTTGTTTTGTAACAAGCCCGGCAGGCTGTTGCACGTTCTGTTGCAGCTTGCACCCAATTGCAGCTGGCGTAGCACACAATCTCAGGAATGCTGCGCACTGTCAGTAGAAGCGGCATCTGGTGCACAAGGCAGTTCTGATCAAGGAGTAGCTGTGATGCTATGCTGCCTGCTGGAAAACGAGGGCCCATGCTTGTGGAATCTTGTGGAGCAAGGCCAGCATCCGGTCATTCGATACCGACAATGGTCAGCTTAGAGACATGTGCAACACACATCAGGCATACATGCATTATGAATGCTCGCTCCAACTCACACCTGTGCAATCCCGATTTGCCTTTTGCAGTACTTCGACATCCTGGAGCCGGCAGGTGATGTACCTACGTATCAGAGCGGTTTGCCACGGCGCATGAGCGCATTGCAGGTGGGGTGAGAATTCAATGCTCAGCGCATGTTTGCTGCCTCCATCAACGTGCTTCTGGCGTTCTTCGTGATGTTTTCTTCTCGGCGTCCTTGTCTGTTTGTTGTTTGAGGAGGAGCCATTGGTGGCGCTTCGGGCAGTCTATTTCAGCCTACGGGCGAGCGCCAAATGCGTGTTCATGATGTGTTCTGCATGTGCATGTTTGCCGTCACTCTCTGCGTAGGCACTTTTGAACGCGGGCAGCTCGTGGTCCTTGGACGCAGCGCAGAGCGCTCTGCAGGCAGAGTTGGAACGTCGCGTGGCATGGAGCATCATTGAACAAAAGCTCATGCGGAGTGCTGCAAGCAACCAGCTGCTACAGGCCGCGCTGGCACGTGGGTTGGCAGCAGGGAAGGTCATGCCTCGTGGCGCGGACGGAGAAGGCATGTCGCTGCGGGGCCTCTCGGAGGCCTTGCGAGCGTCACAGCAGGTCATCATTGTGGGAGACGCTGCGCTGCAGACCTTGCCACCGTTATTGCCGCACCATGTCAAGGTGCGACGTCGGGCCCGTGTCGAGCTATGTCCATGAAGGATACGGCATCTGCGATCCATCACATGTGCGATCAAATGCGGAAGCAGCAGTGAGGCATGGCGACATAGTTAGAGGTGCATTGCGGCAGACGCAGGACACCCTGCCTTGTCGACCTATCCGATTGACCTGTCACGTTCGTCTTTGCAGGTCGTAGCCCCGGCGTTCAGAACTCTGGAAACCAACACAACCACACTCACCGACTCGGTGCTACAATTTGCAAACGGCACAGTCAGCAACGCCTTCTCCCAGCCCTCTGAGAACATCAACAATCCAGTAACAACCAGCGAGTCCGCTGGGTCGATCGCAGAGCACACTGCCGGCACGCTCGTGATTGTCGTCAACTCAGCCATGGCGCGGGACTCCAGGCGCATGCATGCACTAGCAGTGGCAATCGCACGGCTGAAGACTGTTCATCTGCCTGTTCCTGCCACATCGCCCAAGACGACAGAGAAATCAGAGCAGCAGTTGAAAGCTGATGCTGCAAGAAACTCGTCAGCTGTCGGCAGTGGTGGGCAGATAGGCAGCACCAGGAGTGCACAGCAGAAGCGACTGGGAGTGCTCCTGGCGACTGATGAGGACAGCGTGACGCGTGTGTGTCGCTTTGCAGCACAAAGCAGCATAAACGCTGGTGCGCGCATTCCAGGTGAGTGCTAGCGACCTGGGATCCCTGGGTGTATGTAAGGACTTGCCAGTGATGTCCCACATGATATCACTTGGCAGTACCAGGCTTGGTTTGGTCTGGCGCATGATGGCATAGACCCAATGTTATCGGATGCCTGCTGGTCTTCCGCTTATACGGTGATAATGCAATTGATGGTGGAAACGGTTTGGTTTGTTGTCCGCTTCTCGTTCATGTTCCAAACATTTGCCTTTGCGTAATCAAAGTTTGCATGATCAGTACCAGGCATTCCATGCATGCACTTGCAGGGCGGTTTCCGTATCCAAACGGCAAGAACGCCTCAGCCAGGCAAGTGTCGTGGCACCAGCGCGTCTGCGGCCCCTGCTCGGCCCGGGCCCGGGGCAGTTCAGCGCACGAGGCCGTCAGCTGTGTGCCTCCGCCCCTCCTCGCTCCCATGCAGCATTTTGCACAGGAGCTGAGCTCCGCGGGAGTTCGTGTTGATATCCTGATGGATGTGCATCCGCAGGTGAGGTGGATTCAGTTAGCTCCGGCCAGGATTCAGTTAGCTCCGGCCAGGACGCGTGAAAAAGCATGGATGTCAGGAGAGAACTGCAAATCAGAATGTGAGGAGCGAACTCCCTGCCATGTACATAGACGCGTTACTTTTGGCGCTGTGCCTGTCGGACCAGTGAGATCAGAGACTTCTTTCTTCTGATATGCTTTGTATTTCTGAAAGGAGCTACGTAAACACAACTCACTTCTTATACTATAACAAAAACGCTACTGTGTGCTGGACGGCCACCCAACCGCTGTGTGTGCACTGACCCCGTTGAACACAACATTGTTTGTTGGGCGGTTTCTCCGACCATTTCAGCCTCCTTGCGTTGCAGAGCCTGTGCACCCAAGGCGCTCATGCTGTTCCCTTCCCGCTGTGCAGGCCTCTCTTCTTGCTGCACGGGGCGTGCACGCGGCGATCATGGGGTGCGCCGAGTCCTCATGGCTGACGGCGGCACAGCTAGGCGTACCAATCCTGTGCCTGCCCATGCAAGGTACGAGGCAACTCCTGACCTAATTCATTTGTTACATCAGGGAAGTCGTCAAAGGGCACGGGATGGGGTGTGTACCGCCCTGATCTGCCATGAGCAACAAAGAAGGAGAAGCAGAGGACAAGAGACGCATGTATAGCGTGCCACTCAAGCGGGCCAACCCCGACTTCGCCTGACAGGAACGACGCCTGGTTACTGGCAAAGCCAAACCAATTTGTGTGCATTGCCAACCCCTGCGGTGCTGCTCCGTGCCTGTCGCTGCACCATAATACTTCTGCTGCCTGAAAGGTGTGCTTGTTGTGTTTGGCCTGTTTTTCCCGTCACAATCCGTCGGCCGATGAAAGCATAGGTTCCGGCAGGGTCTGCCCTCACTTCAAAACATTGCCATGTCCATTGGGTATCTCACGATTTCCGTTGTACAAGCAACTTGCACAGTGGCATTGAAGGGTTGGCGCTGGTAGACATGCACCGTAAACGTGTTCTGAATCACTGTGCCTTTCCTCGTGAACGTGTTCCGAATTACTGTGCCTTTCCTCGTGAACTTCAGGCGATGAAAACGATGGGGCCCAGCGCGTGCTCGAGGCCGGCATGGGGGAGACGGTGCTGCACAGGCACTCGCACCGCTGGCCAAGGCTGCACGAGGCGCTCAAGAAGGTGGGGGATGACTGGGCTGCATCGCATGCTCGTTCACACTGCACCTTGACTTCCTGTGCATTTCAACACTTGATTGAGCAAGCTTTCAACAGAAAGGCACCATGCTGACCGTCTGTCAAATCTAGGCAAGCGTTTTAACAGTTCTGCTACGGAGCATGCAAACAGCACGTTCAGACAAGATATTTGTCTTTGAGAAGCCACGTCAGTCGGCCAGCGCCGGCATAAAGCTTCTGCCTGACTTGAGCCTATGCCCATGCACTGTCGCTTTTAGGTGCTTTCTGATCCCCACATCCGGGCCCATGCAAAGGCGGTCGCGGAGCTGTTGAGGCCAGGCCCATGCACCGGCGCCTGCCAGGTGGCAGGTGAGGCGTTGCTGATTAGCGCCATGCACGTGGGTTCACACATGCATGCACATCGCAGCTGTACCAATGCATGTTTTGCAGGGGAAAACTCCCGCACTCGCGTGACAGGTCTAGTCCAACAGTGCGCGTTTGCAGAGGTGCAGAGCTGCCATAACCTGCATACAACTGTACTTCTACTGTTCAACCTCCCTTGAATCAACCTCCGTTGGCGCTGCGTTGTGCACTGAGTGTACTTAGTGGCTGGTGTGCCATCATGCACATCATGTATTTTTCCTAACTGTTTGCGTTTGTATTGCGTGTGCAGATCTTCTGCAAGACAGTTTGGATCGAGGTCCGCTGCTGTCCCGGCTCGACCTCGCCGTCTCTCACACAGTCGGCTGGAGCAACCGGCTGTCAATGGTCGTGACAGGCTGCGTGTCTGTCCTGTTGCTGTCTCTCCTGGGGGTCTGCATGTGGTGCACTGCCCCTCCTCTTAGCGGCACATGGAGCAGGGGACGGCACAGGTGCAGGTCCGTTCCAATGCACGCGCAAATCGCCATGGCGAATCGTAGCGCATGGTACAGCGCTCTACCTGGTACGATCCTTGGAGGGCCCGCCAACTCTTCCCGAAATGCCCTGAGCCCCCAGGACAGCTTTGACTCCTGGATGGGAGTGGGAGATGGGCTGCCTGCATCGCCTAGCAAGTACAAACCTCACAAGAAGACGCTGTCCTGGAACGGCAGCCCCACCTGCAGCTCTGTTTAGGAACCGGCTGACTGCACATAAAACAGCCTGGTCTGCTGCTCATGACCAAGAATGAAAATCGGACAAACTTAGACAGCGGCGAGCCAACATGTGCTGAAGCACTGTACACCAGGTTGGAGACAACGGCAGCAGCAACATAACCACAATTTGGACTCCCCGAGTACAGACATGCCGTACCGATGAATCTTAACTTACAACACTGGTTACAGTGGTCCCACTGGAAACTGTCCCAGAACTGGCAAACTTCTTTTTCAGGCATGTTTTATGCTGAGCCACGCGACATTGTCGTGACACATTGATGCACATACGTCGGCAGCTAGCCATGTTCATAGACATGAGACACCAGTGTGTGAATTCAAGCAGTAGGGCTGCATGGCTTTATCGAATCGGAAGCTGGAATTTGACTACCTGCTGGCCATTGATTGATATGTCTGTGAAGGGGCGCATACGTTCAAGTGGTGTACGTTTCCGCATGTACGTGACCGCAACACTACTTTTGGCTCACGGATGTGTTTAGTGTTCCCTTCTGGTCTGGTTTGCATGAGGAATGTCCATGATAAGCAAGCTTGCGGCAGTGTGCAAGGTCACAGCTTTGCCAAGCCACATGGCTTGCCTGAGAACTAAACACCTCCAACTAGATTGGGTTCTGATGAACCACCAGGTTCGCGAGTACTAGCACAGATAGACTGATGATGAATGAAGACTGTTTTCTACGCATTGCGCATTCCACCGCCTTGATTATCAGACAGTCATGTCTGTATCTAACGGGCTGGGTACCATCCTGAACAAAGCTTTGGTCTGCCATGGTTTCGCTGCACTGCTGGACAGCGTGTGATGGACGTGAAACAGCTTAAGCTCAACTGCAGTACTGTAGGCCTGCATGGCTGATGTGTGTGCTCTTCTGCAGCCTGTACTTGCTTGTGGCAGGAGCTTCAAATACAAATATCATATTGAAACGACTGGCAACTTCTCCTGGGACGGAAAAGTAGTGTTATGACGTCTTGTTTTGTCTAAAGCAACTCTCTTGTCACGGGCCCAATGGAGCACTGCTCTTGTATGCCCTGCCTACTTGCCACGGAACTCCTCCAGTGCTGCCTCTAGGCCCCTCTGCATCTTGGCCTGCTCAAACCTGCCTACCCACACCAGTGCATCCTCCAGTGACTTGCGCACAGCATGTCACAGCCTGCATAACAAGAATGGCACCACCTGCGTCATCCAACACCGCCTCGAGGAAGAAGAAGAGGCCCACTATGGCCATCATAATCATCATCATCATTACATGGCTTTTCATGGTTCAACCCACGGTGCTGCAGCTAGACACAATA
>QAXH01006809.1:46615-61819 GCA_004335635.1 Chloromonas sp. AAM2 | reverse complement strand
CGGGTGGGGGGGCTGTTGGTATCGGCGATGGAGGCGGTGGTGGCGGTGAGGATGTTCCTATGTCCGTGCTTGAGTTCAGGACGGACACGAAACGAAACTTTGTCTCAGTGGCCCTGCAGGGCATGGCAAGTCTCAAACTGTGGTGATGGAGGTGGTGCTTATTTTGCACGATGTTGTGGGATCAGAAAACACGCACACAATTGCCACGCATTCTGCTTGGCTTGCTAGCGTTCACGCTTAGTGCACTGCCGGCATGCTGGCCGAAATCCTGGTACAGATGGGCGGTAAGATGCACCAGAGCCTGCCATTCAGTGTCACTTGACTGGCAGCAGCCTCCATTGTATTGAAGCAAACTGATGTTTGTTGGTTACATATACCCTATCCTATACAATCTCATCGTCGAAATGTTGGTGGGGGTGGGGCGCCGTTTAGAAATCGATTGATTTGTCACAACAGGGAAGCCGTCAAAGGATACGGGAAGGGATGTGTATCGCTCTGACCCACCCTGAGCAAGAAGAAATAAGAAAGGCCGAAAGAAAGGCAAAAATAGACCCGCAGGCAGAAAGGAACAAGGCAGAAAGAAAGGCAAGCAGCTAAGAAGGAGGATAACCCAGCGAGACAGAGCACAGAAGGCACAAGCAAAAAAAAAAACGCGCTAGTCAAGCGGGCCATGGAAAAAGTCCATGCGTAACATCCGGATAGCAGATATATCGCAGTCTTTTTGTCATGGGTATTCAGAGTGGGTTCACTATCCTAGCCTGCTATTATTTCCGCTGGGTTGCAGTGGAACAGGTGCACCAGAGATGGTTCTAGAGTAGTGCAGTTGTATCTCAACAGGTTTGCTCAACGCTCACGGGGCGCCATATGCCCCTGTGCCACGCATACAGGCGCCATATACGCATGTCAAACCCCTCCGTTAAGGCCCTGTCACAAAGTGGAAAGCTCTTGCAAGACGGCGAAGGTTGCTGGCTATCCTCCACACATCCGTGTAATACCTGCTAAAGCTCTTCCTAACTTATCTACCGTCTGTTCCCCAGACTGTTCCCCAGCCGCAAAATATTCAGTTTATATTTCTTCGCTGTGCAGATGTATGATGTATGCATAAGTGGACCAATCACACTTTGCGGGACCACCACACCCTGCGGCCGGTGCGGAGTCTGACGGTTTGTGTCATGCGCTTACCATGGCGCCAGCACAAGAGAACAGCTACGATGTCGGCAGCGCGAGCAGCGCGCCCGCATCGAGCCCCACACCTTCTAAGCCGTCCTCCATGGCGTCAGCGGTATCTGGAGCTCTGTCGGGCTCCCTTATCAGTGCTTGCGTACAAGTAAGGCCTGAATCAGCGTCGCATGTGGGCCAGGTGGCAAAACCTTATGACCATTGGCATCCCAACCTGCTGTGCCCATGGCAGGATGAACTTGCCCCTGATGGATTGAGCAATCACTCCTGCTGTGCAGCCTCTAGACGTGATACGCACGAAGATGCAAGGCGATGCTGCTCAAGGCATACATCGGTGAGCGGTTCATCTGTCGCCTGGCAGGAGAGGAGACTGTTGCCGCCTGTCACACCAGCGTCAGTCTCACAGCTGCATGCAGATACTGTGGGGTGTGCCAGTGAGCCCCTGGCACATGTGGCCTTGCGGCCAATCGCGTCATGGCCTGTGTTGCATGCCGGGCGCTGTCTGCAGTTCCACAATGGGCACCATGGCTGCGGTGGTGCGGGCGGGCGGCGTGCGCGGGCTGTGGCAGGGCACCGGCCCCTCCGTCATTCGTGTGGGCCTGGGCGCAGGGCTGCACTTCCTGCTGCTGGAGCAGATGAAGGTGCTCCTGACAACACAGCTGCCGGATGGAAGCAGTCCGCGCCTGTCGGCTATGGCCAACGCAACAGCTGGAGGTCAGCTGATTTCGCAAAGCATGCAGGCATCTATTAATCTGGCATCTATTGTGTGAATTGATCATGCGAGTCGGCTTACACCTGCACAGAGCTCAGTGCCAGTGCTTAAATAACTGAATAAGTATAATTTGCTGAAGATAATACAACTTGTATGGGATAACAATGCTGGCCGCTCCCAGTGGTCCTTAACGTGCCGCTGCACTGGCTGCAGGCCTGTCACGTGCAGTTGCAGCGGTGGTTCTGTGCCCTGTGACGGTCGTAAAGACCCGCATGGAGTACGCCCGCAGCCCAGGCGCTGCGTCCAGCGGCCCGCAGGTGCCCGTGCACCAGTACCGCAACACGGCGCATGCGCTGTGGAGCATAGGGCGCCTGGAGGGGTGGCGCGGCCTGTTCCAGGGCCTGGTGCCCACAGTGCTCACAAACGCGCCCTTCTCAGGTGGGAATGTTACGTTTGGGTCGGCAACGTGCGGCAAATGCCTGCTTCATGAGCAGCCCCAAGGGTGAGGACGTGCATGCTCAGATCCGCTTGCCCTTTCGCATGCAATCCATGTGTTGGTGCTTGTGCCTGCACTTGGGCCTTGCCAACCACGCCTGATTGGCTCTCTGGAAACGATTGCAGGGATATACTACATGGTTTACGCCGAGTTGAAACACAGATTCTCCGGTGAAGGGCGGCCGCAAGCGCTGGTCAACTTCAGCTCCGGCTGCCTGGCTGCGGTGGCGGCCACGGTGGCCACACAGCCAACAGACGTGCTGCGCACGCGCATGCAGCTTGGGTTTGAAAACACAAACTCATTGGCCGCACTGGCATCCATCTTCAAAACCCAGGGAACCGGAGCATTAATGACAGGTAACGGCGCTCAAATGGCGCGCTCTACTGAGGTCGATCATCCTCTGCTTATTGTCATGCACTCGCAGCTTGGGCAATCGCTGCCTGTAAGTACGTTTGTGTTGTGCTTCCTTCCTGCAGGGTTGGGCCCCCGCATCCTCAAACGCACCACCCAGACAGCGCTTGTGTGGACCCTGTACGAAGAGCTTGTCCCACGTGTCATGGCCCTGTCGACATGGCTGGTCAGGGCTGCTGCGATAGAGGCATCTAAACAGCAGACCCATCAGCATGGTGATGCGGGGTGGGCAGGCTCTGATAACCAGCGGCAGGTGCTAGCAGAGAAACCAAACAAAAGCAGTCAGAGAGGCACTCCGCCGCTTGCAACATATGTGACTCCTTTATCTGATTCTGAGCGCAGGTAACAACTTATCCCCTGAACGCAAGTGAAGTCCACATGCTACAACTCCCGTTCTTTGCCCGTTTGCCTGTTACTTCAAGTGTGCAAATGACTTATGTGCCACCAACTGTTGGGTCCGCCCAGGCATTTGCCCAGGCCTTTTGAACCCTGAAGAAACTATGGTATTTAGCAAGGGATCACGTGTTGCAGTAGTCCGCATTCTTTTGAGCAGTTCTTCCAATCGCAAATATGCCTGTTTACTTGCAATGGTGACCATGATCATGACGATGGCAGGGTGATGTGACAACACACAAACTAATAACTCTGACTAGGTACACGGCGTGTACGACACGCTGCTGTGCATGCTAACGTTCCCGTCTTGCCTGAGGCATGCGTGCTGTGCTGTCACATGACCATTGATCACATGACAGTGGATTCAGAATGATGTCTGTGGCCTTGTTAATGATTGCGATTGTGGTGATAATTATTGTGGTGATTTGACTTCGAGAGCGCAAACATTAGCGATTCCCACAAGTGCAAGGGATTCCCACCGAGACAACAGAGGTTGAAGATCACACCACTGGGTGGCATCGGGCTTCCAACATAAGCCCATTACAGAAGTGTGATCCTCACTTCGCACAAGCAGGCCGCAGTAATCAGAAGCCATTGACGCCGGTCCTCATTATAGCGGAATATGCAGTCGTTGTTAAGTGTATTAGAATCGACACAGTAGAGCACACTCTTGAACTGCGAATCAGCTCGATCATGGATGCTGGATGATCATCATGGTTTGCGTACCGTCTGGCTTCCTGGCATGGCACCTGTCCCTATTTTCTGTTGACGTTCCACCCTTGCCCGACGTCTGAATCTGCAGCCATCAAGACACGTTTATGGATAGCGGAAGTGTTGCATTCATGCCTACAGAGGTGTGCTGCAGGGGTGGTGGGTTCTGTCAATTTCACGGGTCAAACCAGCCAGCCTTTGAAACAAGTGTATTCATGC
Source organism: Chloromonas sp. AAM2 (assembly GCA_004335635.1). Classification (NCBI taxonomy): domain Eukaryota; kingdom Viridiplantae; phylum Chlorophyta; class Chlorophyceae; order Chlamydomonadales; family Chlamydomonadaceae; genus Chloromonas; species Chloromonas sp. AAM2. Next base: position 57,698 of record QAXH01006809.1, on the reverse strand, counting down.
ACAGCGATCCATTCATGGTTGCAGAGGTGCGATGCAGGGGCGGTTGGTGAAGTCGTGTCACACCAACTGAGTACGACAAGCGACTTCAAACCGCCATCGGGTCCGGGTTTCTGGTCATAAGTGACTTAATACCAAAGCACCCCAGCCGAGGCAGTGACTCGGGGTCCGCACTGTGGCCACTGTGGGGACTTGGTGTCTTGCCTGCACCGGGGCTATCCCCGTTAATGCTTGCGGCGCGACGTATATACATGACAAAGCGTGCAGGTTAACTCAGTGGCTTTCAAGTCGCATGCACCTTGTTGAAGGGCTTCTCGAATTTGCTTCATCGGATAGATAGAATAGAATCGACACCATTTATACATAGCCGAGCAAATGGCGGTTCTGCGATTACAGCACGTATCCCATCATCAGGCGGCTGACCGATGTGCAGAGGCTACCGACCGGTCTGACCGTCACCTCAGGTGAGCATCAGCTTGTGGGTCCGGCCCAAGAATGTCAGCGGCAGTGGCAGCCCATACGAGCGAGCAGCACATACACAAGTGACAAAAGTGCAGCACATACTGTGAGACACGCGGTATGAGAGCCAGATGCAGTACCGAATATAAAAAGTGTACATATACAGACTGGCCAGGGCCCCATCGTGCAACAGACTGAACATCTCCAGGGCGTCACCCAGACACCTGATAAGCCTCTTGCACCTGCGGAAAAGGATTTACGGACGCACGCACGTACACACACACACACACACACATACACACACACACACACACACTCTCTCTCTCTCTCTCACACTCACTCACTCACACAAACACACCACACCTTCCATGCTTGGCAGCCGGACGATGCTTCAGGTGTCAGGCCGCCCGTCATCCATGCCGTCCCCGTCACCTCCGCCCAGCACAGTGGTCGTGTCTTTTAGTTCAGACAACGGCCTGGCAGTTGCTGTGGGTGTGCTTGCGGGACTGCTGGGGCTTCTACTGTTGGGTGTGTTGGTGGTTGGCGTGGTGTGGCATTGCCGCAGGTGAGCAGAACAGTCAGAGGCAGGGACTGGTTGGCGGACGAATCCTTTGTGACGCGGGCAGTTGCTTCCACTCAGCTGTAAGGCGTACAATAGGTCCACAGCATCGCCAGCACCAGACAGACCCAACAAGGCATGCACTTGTTCTGCTAAGGCAGAGGCGTCTGACACAGATGTCTTTGGGCTTTGCTGATGAATTGGAAGCACGAGTGCAAGCTCCTGCCCTTGCACACAGCCATGACATGCATTTGATGTGTTTGGAACATTGCACGTTACTGCCACACAGCAATGTTCTGTACTGCATCCCTACCTTGTGTCGACGTGTTGCACAGACGCGCGAAACATGCGAGGCGGGACAAGCAGCATTTTGGCAGTCCACCAGGGCATACGGTTGCCAGCAGCAGCTCAGTCGCTCCAGCACCTGCTGAACCCCAGCCCACGGCAGGTGGTTTGCTGGAGGTGCAGAGCCCCAGTGCGGTGGCTGTCCATGAGCCGCCTGCCCTGCCTATCCTTGCGCCTGTCCGAATCGATACCACCGCTGGATCCGTGTTGCCTCTGCCACGCTGTGAGGTACGCAACACATGCACTGGCTGCAGTGCTGCATGCTGCTGGAGCCAGCCAGCATGCCTCTATGCACGAACAGGACAACAATGACTTTGTGGCTGACAATGTCGGGCGCAAAACACAAGGGGGGGAGTTCGGACTTTATCAAATGACGAAAGCAGGCACCGGCATCAAGGCAATTCCTGACTGTCTACCTATGTTGGGTATTGTCATACAGCAACCAGTTCGTAGTGTTAAGGACCAATTGAAGCTCCTGTCGTCGCTGCTGGAAGACCAGTGTCTGTTCTGAGTACTGTCTGCTGATGTCGCAGCCTTATAGCACCCATGTGTACAGGGTACGGGTTCACCGGGGCAGCTTGGATGCCTTTGCCTTGTGCAGGAATCCCCTGCTGTCGGCACGAGCACATGCGCATCTTTACCCAGCAGCCTGGCCACGTCAGGCCATTTGTCCATGAGCCAGGCCAGCAGGGGCACCAGCCCCGGCAGGCTTGCAGGCCCAAGCAGTGCAGACCTCGCCACATCGCACTCTGCAAAGCACGGCACCGGCACACGGGGTGCAGCTGCACTGCCCGGGCCGGAGGAAACTTTCGGCAGTTTACACACTGCCAGCTTGAGTGTACGCTTTGTGCCAAGCATCAGCACAAAGGAGATTGTGAGTTCTGTGCCATCTTGGAGCGATGTGGGCGGACGTAAGCACATGTCAAACACCTGTGCAACCCAATCCGCAGCTGAGAAAGCCATGCCAGAGGCGACCCAAGGCCGCCATGCAGCAGCATTTGCAAAAGGGGGCGATGAACGGGATGAGTCGGCCGCCACCACTGGGGCGCCACACCAGGCAGGGGTGGTTGCAGGCACATCTGGCATTGGCCTTGTGCCAGCTGCTGGAGCGGTGCCTCCACAGCAGGACACTTCACAGGAACCAATTTCTGTGCTGGTTTCTGCTGCGGGCGACTGTCCCCAGCCGGCCAGGGTTGGCGGGCAAGGGCCAGCAATGCGCCGGCATAGTGTGGCAGATCTACGTAGCACTCGTGAGCAGTCAGGCAGGCGCACTCTGCAGCGCTGGTGCTCAACAGCGGCTGTGCCTGAGCCTGCGGACGGGCGGCGGCGCCACACCTTCACGCTGGGCCGGCCGGGTCAGCAATCGCAGGAGCGAGAGGACCTGCTGGAGCAAGAGGCGGAGGCACGCAAACAGCTGACACCCAAAAGGGACGCAAAAAGGTCCTCACCTCTCGGGCCGCCTAAGCCTAACCTTGCACAGACACAGGTGGGTCAGGGGGCTGGCGGTGGGGCTAGGCTGCAGGGAGGAGCAGCTTTGGAAGGTTTTGCGTGTGTGATTGGTTACTAAGCGGCGTCAAAGCTGGTGAACAGGGCTTGAGGTAACTGCCAGTGCTCATGGAGTCGCAGCAAGTGCAGGCACTAGTAGGTACAGGCTGGGATGCCTGACCTGCTTCACAGCAGCAGGGCTCTGGGCTCTGTTTGGCCTGACAGCATTGCCCTGTGCGTTCTGTTCCACTCAGGCCGTAAAGACAAGCGACAAGACAGTGGATGTGACTGAAGCTACGCGTCAGGTACAGGTGCGGGGTGCAAATTGCCATAGAAAGCGCCTTCGTCCTTTGTAAATGCTTGTGCCGCGGTCAGTGCTGTGCTGATCGTGATGACACATGGCCAGCTACAAGTGCTCACCCTCACCCATGCATGTGAGGACAGTACTGAGCATGCGCCCTACGCAGGCTGACCTGGGGCGGACGTCGGGCGTGGCCAAGTCCGGCAGCGGTCTGGTGGTGCCGCCCTTCCGCGGTGCAGGGCCCAGTGAGGCCGAGGAGTGGGACCCTAATAAGGAGGTGAGCGGCACATGGGAACCAGGGAGAGACAGATCATACGGTCAGCTGACCATGTTTGCAGGATGTGTGGGGCGGTGGGCTTGTGCATGTGGGTTGTACGCTGATGTAGATCACTAGCGCCTCCACGGCAGCCAAGCCGCAGCATGTTCGACGAGTGTTTACCACCACCCACCTCAATGCCCTCAATTACGAGTTGCCATTTGGTTGCCTTGCGCCTTGCTGCTTGTTGTTTGGCTCAGGTTGCTGCGCTGGCACAGGAGCTCCAAGGCACGGACACGTCCAAGCTCAAGCTCATAGACCTGATAGGCCAAGGGGCCCATGGGTCCGTCTACCGCGGTGCGTGCACTGTGTGCATTGCATGTCCAACGCCGCTCAGCTCAGGGTTGGTTGTGACAGTGCTGTCCCAAACCTGCCATGCAGGGGTGTGGCGGAATCTTGAGGTGGCCGTCAAGACGGTTCTGTTCAGCGACCGCACGGGCATGTCCAGTGGGGCAAGCGGGAACAACAAGAACTCAGTGAGTCAATTGAAGTGCATCTGTAACATCGATTAAGATATAGAGCAACTTCTGAACCGAAACCAAAACCAGGCTTGATGCATCCAGACTACCCGTGGCTGGTGTTCTGTGGCAGCAGTTCACTCACTCAACAACGTGTTCATCTGTTTTGCTGTTGCCTGCAGCCTAAGAAGCGAGCGATTATGGAGGCTGCGGTAAGAACATTGCTCGTACGTGCACTGCTGCGTCGGGTTGCATGGCGTCTTCCACAGTACTCACTGCTTGTGTTGCTGGTCCGCGCAGGTGTGCACAAGCATGATGCATGCCAACGTCGTGTGTACATACCACTATGACATTACGCCCATTCGAGATGACAAGCCATCTGGTCGAACACAGGTGGGTTTGAACGCCTGATGACTTCCAGCATACATAAGTGTCCAGCAGCTGTAGCTGTCAAGGCACAGAGCACGCCGGTAGGCGTGATCAAGGCACGGAGCAACATGTGCCCAACCACCATGTGGGGGCACTCATTCCCCCCTATCAGGGCTACTCAAACCCAGTGGGAATTGAACCAGTAACCTAACTATTGACTGCCGGCCTAGAGGGCTGCTCTGGTGTTCCCGCCGCTTACCCTAACTTGACCCTGATCTCGGGTGCGGCTGCAACTGTACTAAGCATGCGTGTATTTGACCTCCGTGTGTGCAGACAAGCCGGCTACAAATCGAAGGTGCTTGGCGACTTGAGGCAACACGACCGCAAGCATATTGATGCACTTGCAGTGGTTGTTAATGCAGTCACTGAGTGCTTACTGACACCTACCATTCACACTTCCATCAGCCAGACTAGGGCCCGTGACAGCAAGATTAGCTGACCAGTGCTCTGTGACCTGCCCACCCAGGCATGCTTCGGCTGACGTGTTCTTGCAGGCTCCAGCTTCACCCGTGACTACAAGCTGTATTTGGTTCAGGTGAGGGTGGCAGGCAAGGCATTGTGCCAGCAGCGCCCTGGCCATACAGCCTTATGATGATGCAGGGATGGCCGATGCTGTCGTGATCTTGGCACCCGCGGCAGCTCAACAGGCACTGAGGCGACCAGGTTGCCCAGAGATGCTGCGGCAAACGTCATGCATTGAGTGTGGCCTGGGTGCTGAACTCAACTGCAAAGTGCTCCACTGCTCAGGAGTATTGCGATGCCAGTCTGCATGCTGTCTTGGGCGCACACATCCTTCACGATCCCGCGACCCGCAAGCCCAACCTGGACCTCGTTCTGACTGTCCTGATGGACATAGCTCGGGGGATGAGCTACATTCACAAGTAAGGCCCTGGGCTTGGCTATCTGCTGCCTGGAATCTGGAAGTGGGATGCGTGTAACCACATCACACCGCCATGCATGGCATGGGGGTCATTGTTGCCCACATCCCAATTACAAGCCCATCATGTACCGTCCCCCTCCCACCTCCTTGCTGTGCAGGAAGAACATCATCCACGGGGGTGAGCGGCACATGGGGGATGCTGCCAAGCAGCCCAGCCTGGGTGCAATTCCTGTTACGCTAAGCAAGGGTGCCCGCCTTGCAATGTATTTACAGCTTCAGGCTAGGGCCAGTTACTGATCACGCATGGCAGCAGAATCACACTGCCACAACTGCCGCTGATGTATGTCCCCCTTGGTGGCTGGTGTCTTTTTCACAGACCTTAAGCCTGAGAACGTGCTCCTGAAGAACGATCCCCAGTCACCCATCGGTGTGGTGGGCAAGGTGTGTGCACAAGCGGGTCAGATGGTCGCCACTTGCATGGTCACCTGCCAATGAGTGCCAGCTGTGCACTGCCTCCCTCAAGCCTGTGGCCATCCATGCCTTGTGCGCAGGTGACGGATTTTGGACTGAGTGCTACTCTCAACCCAGGTGAGGCCAGGGCCGCAGACAGGCGCAACTTGCAGGCTGCGGCAACTGCTGCTGTTTAGGAGGGTGCACCGCACCGTGACACTGGAACAAGATCTTTGCATGGTATTAGTGTTGACCATTGTCCTCGCCTCATCAACATACATGCCATGCCGTGTGACCTCACGTTCAGGAGACACACATTTGTCCAACATGGCCAACGGAACGCCCTTCTACAGCGCACCAGAGGTGGTGACAGCGGGCAAGGTGTGAGGGGGCGGGCCTGGCTTTGGCCAGCAGCTGCTGCTGCTACAGGCACTGTATACAAACAGGCCAACGTATACAAACAGGGTGCAGTCGGATGCTTTGCAGCTAGCTGCCGTGCTTGTATGCGTTGCCGTTACTATCGCAAACACTATATCAGTTATTGAGTGCATCTGCCAACTATGGTCGCAGGTGACTCGGGCCAGCGACGTGTTCAGCTTTGGTGTGCTCATGTGGTGAGTGTGCAATCTGTCCTGCCTGGTCTCAGCCTGTTTGACTTAGTGGTAGAAGTACGCGTAAAGGGCAAGCTTCAAACTGGGCAGGAAAGAGGCAGGCTGCGCAAAGACCACCTGTGCTGGCCCCCGTTGCTGTCCTTGTTGCAGGGAAACGTACCGCTGCATGCCCCCCTGGGTGCGCACCAAGACAGGTAAGTTACAGCAACTGTGGTCAGTAAAACAGCCAACAGAGCAGCGCACACACAGGCACACACAGACAAGCACGCACACAGACGGACGGTCAAGTCCGTAGAACAGGACACAGTAGTAGACTACTTGTCTGCTGTCAACTTTGCCAGCCTGCGTTCAATCACCCTGAAAGAAATTCTCTAGGATTATCAAAGCACAGCAGCACGACAACATGGCCTCCCAATCAGTGCATCTGAACAGAACCGCCAGGGCATCACTGCGCCAGTGCTCGGGTATTTCCAGGGTGTTGCCCAGGCTCATGCGTGCTTGCAACGTCTCCAACTTAAAGGATTGTTATCTGCACTTGGCGCGCATGGAGCACTTCAAGATGCAAGTGCGTGAATTTGACATGGAGGCATCTACTCCATGTCGAATAAACAAAAAGTCACGGGCTTGCATCTACTCCAATAGGTAGATTGTAGTCTCAAGGGTAGATGCATCTACACATTCCGATTCTGCCCCAGTCATGTCCTACTCACACACACTGGACCCCAAACCGCAGGTTACACGGCCAATCCACGCTTCCGGCGCTTCCCCGCAGACAGCCCTCTGCCCTTCGTGCTGCTCTGCGCCCAGTGAGTCTCTGCTGGGAAGTCTGCAAGGGTAGGCACAGACACTGGACTGCCGGCCAATCACTCACGGACACTGTGTGTGTGTGCCGCTGTGCAGGTGCCTGGACAAGAACCCCAAGGGCCGCCCACAATTTGTAAGCCTGCTGCCACATCCCTGTTGTTGGAATCCTTGATACATGCTGTGGTGCAGTTGCTTGTGCTGCTTGCCCATTGCCACCTATCCCATCTGTCGGCTGTGCTGCTGCAGACTCTCATCCTCGAGGCGCTGAAGCTCATGCACAACGCCTTCCTCTCAGGTCAGCAGGGGCAGGCTGGCCTAGTACAGTCTGCCTGCAAGGAATCGGCTATGAATACCTGTGATATTGTTCTGGGTCGTGTACTGAAGCTTTGCTTTGAAGGTCAAACATCGTGAGGCCCCGTTGTTAGACTGGCTGGGTGTAGTGGCTTTGCTGTGGCTGGTAGCGCATTGCATGCCAGCCTTTGCCAAGTGTATGTGCAGGCTTCCATGATCTGATCAAGCTGGGTGGCGGCAATTCCTACGCTGCGGCCAAGGCCATCACTGCTGCCGCGGCCCGCACCGCTGCCTCTGTGGGCATGACGGTGGAGAGCAGCGACGGCGTGAGCAAAGGATGGTACCACGGCATGCCCTCGGTGACTGAGCTGCCACCCCAAACGGGCCTGCCTGTCCCTGCGTCCATACGCCTGCCTGTACCGCCCCTGCCAGACGTGCAGCAGGCAGCCAAAGCAGGCATGGCGCCCAGCAGCCCTGAGCCGCCGACACCAGCTGAGATGTTGCCAAAGGCTGTACACGCTGCAAGCCATGCTGCACCAGTGCCTGGGGTTCCAGCCCAGCAGCCACATGTACAGGACGACGGCAAGTCTGCAAACAGCAGTGACAGCGCACGTGGATTGGACAGTCGCAGCGCGCCCAGAGAGGCTGCTGGTTTGGGCATGCCCGCACCGGATGGTGGGGGCGGCGGTGGTGCACGTGTCACCTTTCCGTCGGAGGACATGGTTCGCCTCCACCAGTACAGCGTCGATAACTCATCGTCAACTGAGCTGCACTCGCGGGAGCTCCCCGGAGGAGGCCACACGCTGCTGAGCGTGCAGCAGCTGGCAGCCCTGGAGCAGCAGCAGGCAGAGGCAGGATCACTGCTGCAGCAGCAGCTGCAGGCGCGTGTGGGACTTCGCAGCGATGCACTGGCGCGGTGGCTGCAGCAGCCCGACACGCCTCATATCAACAGCGACACAAGTGGCAGCCCGTCGAGCTTGCCATGTACAATGTCCGCCGGTCGAACACAGGTACCTGCCTCTGTGGTCGTCGGAATTCCTCACACGTCTTTCGTTTTGACGTGGCATCAGGTGTACTTGTTACTGGATGCCCTCTGAACAAGATTCAGGCCATCAGGGTGATAGATCTGGCTGCAGCAACGACTCCCTTGCACTGCCATCATAACTCATTGTATTGGAAGCCGCCCGCCTTTAACAAATGCATGTACTTCCATGCACCCGCAGGCGTCGTCCAATCGCAGCTACCATTCCTCCTTGTCTCACAAGTCCAGTGACAAGAGGAGTACGCACGCAGCACCAGGCAAGCGAGCCATTTGACATTTGACATTTGTTGCAACATGGAAACAAAACATAAACAAAGTTGCATGTTGGTTGCAGATGTGGATGTGGGCTGTGCTTCCTGTGTCTGTGGGTGGTGCCGATGCAGGCTTCTATTCACAGTTAGCCGTTGCCTTCGACTTCTGTTCATGCCTGACATTTCGCCTGCTGACGTTTGCCGGTTTCGCAATGCCATTGTGTTTTTCCTGTGTGCAGCGTTCTATGGCAGCGAGCAGCACGCGCTGATTGAAGACAGGGAGGTGAAAAATGTCGTCAACGCCGACAGCGAGGTGCGGAGTGGCGGACGAGTCACTGTATGCAACGTTGCACATCCCAATCATTGTCGTAAGGCTGCATTTCTCTACATGGCTTCACTCTCTGGCTGATGAGGTCTCACGCCCAGGTATATTGCACGGGTTTGCAAGTGATTAGATGGGATGAGCTTGGGTTTCTCGGAAACTAGAGATCAAGAGCTACAATCACCTAGCTCAAGCATCCCATCTAACTACCTGCAAACCTCACACACGCACGTGAAGTACGACCAGGTGGAACGCTCCCCGGCCCGTACCCATAACTTGCCAACCCGGCCACTGATTGATGTGCTGAGCAGCTCTTTGGATAGGTCACAACGTATACCTTGTCATGAGACGGACTTGTAAAACAGCGGGCTCCTTTACACGCTCATCTTCGGCTTGCATTCAGTGTCTGTGAGAAATCCATGGTCTGCAGAAGTGCAAGTCGAACGACAACACCGGCCTAGTGCGGTGTCTTGATGCTTCGGAAGACTTCTAACATCCTTCTCGCAACCATGACGCTTTGCGAGTGGTTTCAGATCGGTTACGAGGTGGTGGGCGTGGGCTGCGGGATGTTTGGGACAGCTACGGAACACAGTAACGGCGTAATGCACGTGCGGCTTTACATGGAACCTGGACTGCAGCGATACACTCAACCCGCGATTTCCGACGACCTCTTATTCGTCCATATCTGCTCAATGGTGGCTGATGTGACCTCTTATAAAAATTCCGGGTCCGGCCAGACATTGGTGCCACCCATGTGGCGTTTCTCTGTCGTCAGGGTAGACATACTGCACGCGTTTGGTTACTCAGACGCATCCTCATTGATAGCGCTTTGCTGCGTGATGCATATTTTCAGGTGCTTATGCGCATGCTGGATGGCGGAGAGGCGTCTGACCAGCCGAGGCCTGACACGCAGACTCTGCCCACCTTTATGCAAGAGCGCTTGTCGCCAGTGCAAGACACTCGCACGCCCAGCGTCGGTACCACGAGTCCCAACACGCACCCGAACAGCGGCAGCGCCCACAGCTATGCGGAACGCATGCCCGCGACACCTAGCAATGTATACACCAACAGCTGGCCATCCCAATTGACAGGCGTGTCGGCAGGGGCTGTCCTCGCAGCACATCAGGCAGCAGGCCATGTGGAACCAGCGGAAGTCAGTACACCGTCAGATCCCGTGCCGTGCAGCAGCGACCATCCTTCAGACGATGCTGGGCGTGACAGCGTAGCCAGTCATGGATTGTCCACTTTCATACGGAGGCACTCGGAACTGACGGCTGAAATTCAGGCGACTGGAGAAAGCTCACAGCGTCGAGATTTCATGCGGCCATTGTCAATGGCTAACAATAGCCCGTCAGTTTCGGAGCAGTCGTCAAATCCTGCCTGGGCGTCACAGCAAGATGCCAGTGCGCAGGAGCAGCGGCCCTCCCGATCCAGCGCAAGGCGACTTGCGGAGACAGGCAGTCAAGCAGGCACGCCGCGTCGTACGGACAGCAGTGGGAGTGAGGGAGGCCCGGTGCGCCTGACCTCATCGCACATGGTAGACGCGCCTTCAGGGCGTGACGCTGGCGAAGGGACCTGCAGCCCGAGACTGCTGGCTGAGGGCGAGCAGGTAGCCGGCAGAAAGAGCGCTGCCGGGGCTCCTCTCAAGGTTTGGGACAACCAAATATTTCGAAGTTGAGTTGCATATACGAGTCTCCTTCTGTTCTAACCCACGATCCCGGTACAGGAGCCAATATATGAGGATGTCTCGCTACCACGAACACTGTGACAGTGAAGTGAGCTGGAACAAGATTCACATAAGCCCTTGGAATGACACGTTTGCAGCCACAGCTTACAGTGACATGCCCAGTTTCTGATCGGCCCAGTATCCGATCATCCTAAAGGGTTCAACTGCAAGGGGAATTGCACCCCATGGTGGGTCTGTTAACCACCAATATTGGAAGACACATTCAGGCGGCTAGCACTCAACCACAATTGGGTTGCGGATCATTGGCTTGCCACAGCTTACAGTGACAGTCCCTATTTCCGACCGGCCCAAGATCCGATCAGTGTTCAGGGTTGCGTTTGTAAGGGGACTCACACC
>QAXH01006809.1:22012-32106 GCA_004335635.1 Chloromonas sp. AAM2 | reverse complement strand
CCAGCCACACTGCCTATGGTGGCTGTCCGAGTTCTTTGGATGGAGCCACTGTAGTACGTCTCTCTCTCCAGAGAGGTGTATATAACCAGTCAAGGCTCAAAGGGTAAACCTTCGCAGACCTTCCCCACACTGGTTACTTGAACATGTTTGTAGAGTGACAGGAATTGCACCTCAAGTGGGTCTGTTAACCACCAATATTGTGTCCATAGCAATCATGTCCAAGTCATTGCCCAACTCAAAGAGGAGCAAATCGTTTGTCGCAAACGCATTGTGCCTCTAAAGCCTAGCCGTGCAACGTGGTTGGCTACCAGGACACTACCAGAGCTCTGAGATAGTCAACGCTTGCGCAAGGGCAGCAGCATGTGCAGATGCCTGATGTGAGGCACAGGGGTAGGGCTACTTCTGTTGTGTAAAGTTGCAATATTCGGGCCTGAGGACAGGGACGAAAGTTCACAAGGCATGACCTACAGTGCACCCGGCCAGCTGGCAAATCATGTCCAATCCCAATCTTGTCCAATGTCACATTTGCCCACGGTTTCGTGTCTGTAAGCTTTTTACACAGTGGTCTAGATGACACGCAAATGGCAGTGCCTGCTATAGTTCTTTGCTTTCAGCTTCTGTTGAACAGAAGCAAGCCTTTACAAAATCACACTTGAAAAACCGTGAGAGTTGAGCAGCCAGGGGCAAAATAGATCGGGTTTTCAACCGCCTCTATGCGCAGGAGCTTGTATGTACGCAGCAAGAACAAGCAAGCTACAGGCTTGTAGGCACAAGGTCAAGGTGCAGCCCGCCACGCAAACAAATCCTGACACTTATCAGAATAAATACCATACATGCTCTTGAACCCTTACTCTGACTGGCTGTGTTCGCAAACAGCAGTCCAAGGCAGTTTCTTTTTGAAGTCGAGCAAATGCGTCCTGCCAAAGTTCATTATGTGGATGATACCTACGGCCTGTCCGAGAGCAGGCGGCCCAGCCATTCCTGCGGCCTGTCCGAGAGAGCAGGCGGCCCAGCCATTCCTGCTCGGAGATGGGTTCTCGGGTGTAACCTACATTAGGCGGCATGTGTCTAGTGCCCAATGAATCGCTGCGGCTGTCTCAGTCGGGGGGTGGAGGGCTTGGCTACCTCCCCAAGGAAGCGGGTGGCCAACAGCAGTCCAAAGTTTAAAGAATACACTGCTTGCCTTAGGCAAGGGGATGAAGTGATCATTAAACATGGATGCAACCCTCCATTCTGCCACTTATAGATCATTTTCCTGTAGCGCGCAGGTGAGAGCGGATTTTCAGGCTGCATGGCAACAACGCCATTGTCAACGGCACTGTCTGCCCATGAAATGAAAGAAATGCATGGGCACATGCATAGCGCAAAAACAATGCAAAACGTTGCAATGCGTAGAAGTTGGCAGTGTTCGCGGTCATGAAGAGAACACCATCCCGCACATTCATGTGCACTAAACTCACCTGCCTCCTGATGAGGTCGAGGTTGATGAGGCGAAGGGTTGCAGCCAGTCTCCCTAAATACACTCAGATGTTCAATGCTGCTGGCCGACAAGTGCGCACATGCCGCTACTTCAAATCAAGGTTCCATGGCATTTGGCAGCTGTCCTCATGGCTGGGTGACCCTGCATTTCCCGGCTTGCTCTCTGAAGGGACAAAGCATACACAGGTAATGCCTGTCATGCGAGCGACTGGCTGGCATCAGCGCCCATCCAGGGTCAGCATCACGACCAGATGCACGACCTTATTATCCAAGGTTTTCTTCTCCGAATAATCATTTCAAAACATCGCCTGATTGCTCCAAGGCTTGTGCCTGACCCACTGTCCAGACAAGTGGTCACGTTGGCTCAAGAATAATCTGGTGCTCCATGCCTAGTGGGTGGGTGTAACCTGGACAGGTCAAAACGTTCACTCAGCAATCGTAGTCAGGCTCCAACTTTCTATGCTGAAGTTGCCAGTCAGCCTGGACCCACCCGGGGGCTGCCAGTCCTGTCGGGAGGCAGCACATCGACAGGGGTGGCGTTCAGTGTTGTGCAAAGTTTAGGTACGTCACCATGCATGGATGCAAGGCATTTGGGTGGACGGAGGATATTTGGTGCATCCTACTTTGCGGCCGTGGCTACACAGGGGCCTGTATGGTCTGCCTGGGCTGCAACTGACTGATGAAAGATGGCTCTTTCCCTGGCTTGCGACGCACGGATGGCTGCTTGGCAGAAATGGCTCTGATGCCTGTTGAAACCTCAAGGTTTGTGCCCAACACGTTTGCCTGGCGTTGATTGGCTTCTAGGCGCTGCAGCTGGGTGTCCATGCCTTCCACACACTCCTCCACGCTTCCAACACGCACGCCCAAAGCTTCAATCAACTCGAACAATGACGCCATCTGCAGGCAAGGGACAGACGTACATGCCCCGTCGATTCATGTGTTGCTCACGACAGGCTTCTGCAGTATGCTACATGCCAAGCCTGTACTCTTGTCCCTTCAGAAAGCTGCGTCACGTGTGAGAAAACAAATCTCCGATGACCCCGAATCCGGATTCCAGCAAAGAATCCAGAATCCAGCAAAGAATCCAGAATCCGGATTTCAGCAAAGGAAAGATGTCACTGTCATGACTTTTCAGTTACTAGGTCTGTTGCGTGCAAGCCAGGTGTGCATTAAAGCTGACCCTGATGTGCTTTTGAACTGCAAAAATCTACCCATGCAGTGGTTATGCAGCCTGGTACTCTTCTGCCCGCGCTCCTCACCTGCGTGAACAGCTGCATGCGCATGTCTGTACCGATCTCCCACGTGCGACGAGCCTCCTCCAGCTCACTATGCAGCCGAGCAACCTGCAGTTCGCTGCTGGCAAGCCTCGCGGCAAGATTTGCGTCACAGCCCGCTGCAGTGGCCGAAGGAAAGTGCTGGAGTATGCTTAGTGCAGACGAGCGACGGTTGACAGTTCGCGTCCCCGCTGGTAAAGCAGCAACGTAGTTAGCAGGAGATGCAGGCTGCTGAAGAAGCATGCCAAGCGCAGACGAACGACGACTGGCACGGCGCATTCGTGTTGCTGCACCATCGCCCACGTAACTCACAACTGAGCCACGAGTGTGCAACAACTCTTCATCCATGGCTGCACCGCTGGCGCGTCGTGAGCGAGTTGTCGTGAGCGATGTTATGCTTTTGCCGGGACTTGGCCCAGGGCCTTCTGCCCGTGCGACGCCTTCAATTGACCCTCGCATGGAGCGCTTTGCCCCACCACCGGGATGCGTAGGTACTGTTTCATCTCCAGGCATGGGTTCTGCGGAACTGCGGTCACCCGAGTGCACTAAGCCCCGTTGCAAAAGGGAGGCCCGAGAGCCTCCCTTGTAGGAGACCGCATTGCGCACCCACAGACAATGGTCTGGCTGCCCACTTTCCGCGGGTGCTTCAGCACCCCAGTCACTCCTGTGCCTCTGCGCCGGCTGCCCCACAGCTACAGGCGATGCTACGTCACTAATCATAGGCTGTGCTGGGCTGCGCTCGTGCATGCGTGGTACTGAGCCCGATTGCAGAACGCGAGAGCCCCCTTTGTTGGAAATCGCATTGCGCACCCAGAGACAATGGTCTTGCTGACCATCTTCAGCTGCTGCTTCAAGACCCCATTCACTCCGGCGGCGAGGACCCAGCGATGGACTAAGTGGTGCGCTTCCGCTATCCTGCAAGGCCGGCTCCCCATGACCAACACGTTGATTGGGAGGTTGGGGGCTGGTTATACTGCCGTGCCTCAGATTGCTCACAAGGTATTCTAGGCCGTCTTCGTTGCCCTCTGCAACGGGAAGGCCTTGACGTTGGCGCTGCAATGGAAGACCCGGGGCCCAACCCTGGTTGCCGTGAGTTACGCGCGTGAAGCTCCAGTGCATGAAGGTATGTAGCGGTGTGTCTTCAGTACCTTCACCGACAGCGCGGCTATGGGCACGTCGGGGACTCCCGCCAATCACGGACTGAAGCATCACATGCTGCGCGAAATAGCTGCTGTCTTTTGTCTGCGATCTATTGCTGCTAAGCGGGGAGATCATTACTTGCTCATTGTCCGCTTGTCCACTCAACGGTAGCGCCGGCACGTTCACGTTGTGCGAGGTGCCGAAGGGATCTAAGGATCTTCTGATGTGACGGCCTGTGGCGACTTGCGGCACAGTGTCCACAGCCGCCATCAAGCTTGGTGAGGCAGGATGAGGCTTGCCAGATGACATCTCGCGAGTGTTGTCTGCTTCCTCACCCGTTTCCTCTTCACCATACTCGTCGATTTCTTCATCCTCGTCCTCGTCCTCTTGGGCAAATCCAGCACGTCCGGCCACCTGAAGTTGCCGTAGCTTCTCCTCCGCTTTGTCCTGATCAGGCACATGCAACATCTCAGATGAAGCAAGATACAGCGGGAGACATTCAGCAATACCTGTAGTATGTGTCCTACCCATCGATCCCCGCATTGCCAGGGGACTTGCGAGAGCCTGGCAGGCACAAGTCGTTGTGAGACTTCCATTTGCATTGCACACTGTCAGCCCCAAACACCATTACCAACGCAAGTGCGCCAGGCCAGGGCCCGTTCAGCCTTTTCTACGACATGGCTGCAATTGAGATAGGACCCGTGCCGCTTGCTGCCCACCTGCAGCGCTTGTGAACTTGTCGGGAAGTCCTTCATCACCATCTTGAGGTCGTACGTGTTGAGCACACAAAGGTCGCAGTTCGTGAGAGCCACGCAGCGAGCCGTGCGCTTGGCCTGCAAGGACGCAGCAACGCGTTAATAGAGTGGCAATCACACATGTTCAATTCGAGCACCCAGGGCATCGTCCCCCCAAACAAGAATGAATCGCAATGAACCGGATTGCACCTCATGGACCAGGTTTGACCTGCGTCTGTATTCCTGGGCTGAGACTAGTTAGCACAACCATTTCCTGATGACCGGCGGCACCCACCATAGTGAACATTGCGATTTCACCGAAGTAGTCTCCTTCATTGAGCAGCCCCAGGTGCTGATGGTGCTTGCCGATGACTGCCACACAGCCCTTGCGGATCACGTACATCTCCAAGCCCAAGTCACCCGCTCTGTGGGCAAAGCCAAAGAAGCAAGACGATTGCAATGAGATTGTGTTGCGCAGACACCGGCTCTTGTGCAGATTTCTTCAAAACAGCCATGGTGCACCGTGGGTCGTGAGTGGTGGGCCGTGGAAGGTTTGATGCATGCTGTGCTGTCCGCCCGGTGTCGACCTCTCACCTGAAGATGGTCTCGCGCGGCGTGAAGGTCACGATGCGCATCCGGGCCGCCAGGCTGGCGAGGAAGGCGGGCTCCAGGCCCGCAAAGAGGGGCACCTTGGCCAGGTGCTTTCCGTATAGGTATCCTGTCATAAGCAATGCGATCAAAAAGTATCAAAGGCGGTAGGATGATCATAATCACAAGATGTCAGACGTAGTCAGACGTCCTCCAAAACTTGCCCAATCGCCTTGCCAGGCATACACAGCAGCATGAGAAACTGGTGATCAACCGGGAAAGCACCGCCTGAACATGCGGTGTGCGAGTGCGACACGAAGCCTGCGTTCGCGTGGAGCATGGGCTGCTCTCCCAAAACTGGTTCGACTGGTCTTGCCTGAAAGCTCTTCAAAGAGTGACCTCGGCAGGTCCGTGAGGAAGGACAGCCCCTCGCTGGCCGGATGGCTGTACTGCGTGATGTAGGTGAAGTAGGCCTGCACGCGCGCCATCTGCTTGTCCGGCAGGCCCATGTAGCGCAGCACGTCCATGGTCGTGTCCTGCTTGGTGCGGTGCCTCAGCGCAACCGTGTTCATGTTCGCCACCAGCACAGCCATCTGACCCTGCAAGCCAGCAAGGAACACGTACCGGACTGCTGAGTATCCATATGCAGTCGTTTAACATGGCTGCCACGCTTTACTCAGCCCTTCTGTGTGAGAGGCCAGTACGCTGTCAGCGCAGCCCAGACCTGCGCACTTACCACCATGGCGCTGTAGAAGCATGCGCCCATGATCAGCACCAGAATCATGAACACACGCTCCAAGTTGTTGTGGCTGTCCTGATTGTTGCCCACCATCATCAGAAATGACTGCAGGAGAGAGGGTGACAGGCAGACAAGCAGGTTCGGTCAGTGGCTAGTCACTCGACGCCTGACCATCTGCACCACACTACCTGTGTGACACAAGATTCTCCGCTTCGTGACACATGACAGGAGACCGACATGCTAGGCCGCAGATCGTTCTGACCTGGCCCCAGCCCAGGATTTGCAAGGAGTTTGCATTGTTGGTGGGCTTTTTGGCACACCACAGAGGGCTTGTATGTACCTCATGCACACGCCTGCACACGCCTGCACACTCCCACATGGCAACGCAGCAAGGAATCTTGCGAGCAACCGAGGTCACCTATGCAAGTAGGCTACAGGCTGCTTTGACCCTGCTCCCTGCCTCTCTGGTCCCGCCTCACACCTGATAGTAGGCACTGAGGTAGGCACTGACTGTCTCATCGGGGCTAATGGTGCCCTCCACAAAGATGCCCCAATCCAGGTAGTCAGCGAACGTAGAGAACTTGTACATCATGTACCTAGGCAGGACAACAACCAACTGACAGGGCAATTGAAGCAAAGGGGCACTGACACCTGATGGTCCCGCAAGCGGGTCCAGCACGAATGTCCCAGCAACATGAAGTGGGCAAGACCAATGTAAGGACGCCCCGTGACTGAATGCCTCAACCAATGAGGAGCCGCAATCACGAATTTGTCTTTAGGCAACATGTTGGCCATTTCTGCACCGAATGTGAGGTTTGAGGGCTTGTTGTGATGGGTCCAAACAGACGCACACATGGGTGTGCTCAAGTGACTAAACCATGTCCTGAAACGCCGTATATTGTACCATCATGTTGAGAGGGTCTGCAGGGATGGTGCAGGCGTCTCGGCCCAGCCTGGGCTTGCAGGGCACGTACCAGATGCATGCAAGCCAGTGGCTGATGAGCGTCATAGCTGCCATGACCACCACCACGCGGATCAGGTTGGCGGATTTCAGACGGTCCAGCATGCGCACTAACCTGGAAAGGGCAGAGCAGGGAATCAACGCAATTCAGTCCACTAGACGCGTGGTAAGCTCAGTTTTAACTCGCTGCTGAGCTGACAAAATCAAGTGCAGTCACTCCTGGCAGGACTTGGGTTGCATTGAGAGGGGAGACACTGAACTGCTTCCTTGCGTGAGCCTGCAGTGACGCGAGCCACCACGCAGCCATCCCCTGTGGAACCACACGGTTGTCAACCCACCTGCCCAGTCGCAACAGCCTAGGTGTGCGCAGGAACTTCAGCATAGTGATTTGAGTTGAGTCTACGTTGCCGGCCAGGAATGTGGTGACCAGCAGATCGTAAGGGATTGTGGCAAACCTGCGGCAGCAGGCAGCAGGCAACAGCAACCAACAGGTGTCAAGTACCAGCTGCCTGGCTCATTTGTTATAATACAGTTGTCCAGACTGCCCAGTCTTACACATATCAACATTGACGCAAGTCAATGGTAACTCTCCTTTTTGATCAAGAACCTCTTGGTGTGCCCTCAGCAGGCGCTGGTGGCAAGACGCCTGCAGACTGCTGCATTGAACTGCTTGTGTGCGGACTCACACCGTTGGCATAACATTGTTGTGTTGTGCTGTGCCTGTTGCTGAATGTCAATCAAGAGGAAGCCAAACTTGTCATGTACATGCCGTGGCACACGTGATCATTAACACACTGCACAGTGCAAGAGGTGTTGCCATTGCTTGGTATCACTCACAAATCAATTGCAAACCACGAGCGCAGGTACTTGTACGCAATCTGGTCAGTGTCACGCACTAGGTGCCCGGTGGGGTCAACAAACCTGCACAGGTGGGGGGCCAAACACATGCAAGGATCGCTGGGGTTCTGAGCCATGGAGCATGAAGGATTGTGCTGAATGAGTTCTCTAGCAGCACTAACCAGATAGCCTGTCCTGGCAGCACATCCTCAGTTCCTTTTGCAATCAGCAGGCGTCATCAGTGTTCACGAGTAAACCCCCAAGTGCTGGAAACTCTGTCATAGGGACCACCTTCCATCATGGTCTGCCGGCCAAGGGTGTGGCCACCCCAGCACATGGCTGGCATGGTTGCATGGAAAGAGGTCAACGGCATGCAACTCACGCGGTGCGAAATGTGCCGCAGATGTCGATTGCAAAGAGGAGGTCCACTGCATACTCCACGTAGTCTAAAATGTTGTGGTCAGTGGGCATGCCGTAGCTGATGTCCAGTGGGACGGACACCGCATTGTACAACACCAATACCATGATGAACACTTCCCAGCTGCATGCACAACCGACAACACACAGCAAGGCGTCTCGCCTGAATCAGCACTGAAGCTGCCGGGCAAGGGAAGCAGCTAGATACTGACGCCCATGTGTCAGCGGTTCAGGACTGCACATGCCGTGATGGGTTGTGCATTACGATTGAATGGCTTGAAGGCAACGCACAAACAGCCAGCATCAACCACAAACACCGGACACTGCCTGCAGAAGGGCTTGGCACTTGTCAGTTGCCTTCCAAGCCTCATGACATGAACGGCCTTACAGAGGGAGATCTGTGCCTTGATTGTGATGGACCCACTATTCAAACTCTGCTTAGTCCAAAGCAGCCCTGAAAGGCCGCTTCTGACACTCACGTTTTGCGCCCGGTGCTGAAAGGGCTGAAGATTGGCAGCGAGTGGTTGAGATGAGCCAGGTGACTGGACAGCCGGTCCCTCCAGCTTCCCTTGGTGAGCCGTTGATGCTGATGCCTGCACACCTCGACACGGCACACAGATGTATTTGCCTGGACCACATAGAAACAGTCCCCCGCAGCTGCCCGCCATCAACCACTTCCACAGCAGCTGTAGTTGAGGTACCTGGACCGCATAGACACAGAGCCCTGCATGCACCCGCTGCAACCAGCTTCCATTGCAGACATAAGCAACGTTCCCTTGTTCGGTTGGCACAGTTGTGCACGGGAGTGTGACCACCACACTCATGTGGCATGGCCGCTGACTGAGACCACGCAGCTGCATGCCGCACCTTGTGTACGTGCTCTTCCTGCCCTCGCCCGGCACCCCTGAGCCTAGCCCAGTCACAGCGGAGAATAGGCCGCTGCCCTGACCTGATAGCCAGGCCTTGACATTGCTTGCCCTGTGTGCTGGCGACCGCCCTGCATGCACGTCAGCCGGTCACACCATCTCAACTGCATCCCGCTGCTACCTCTCTACAATGGAACCGCTGCTGCCGCTTTGCAATAGACGAGAGCACCTCGTCATTAGGCTAGATGCACACAACTCCGCCGTGCTGCCTCAGTCACCTCGCCATTTGCTGTCCATGTACGGGCTGTGTTGCAGCCATTTGCACATGCAGACTGTATCTTATGTAACCCTTACCAGCTGTGTGAGCATCCCTCCTTGCCGGCCGTGTTGGAAACTGGTACAGGCTGGGTGCAGATGGGGACGGGCCGGGCTGTGTGGACTGCTGTTTGCTGGATGCCCGCCCTCTGAGTTGCTGCGAACATTCAGCAGGTTTCAAATGCGGCATACACAAGACTCCCTTGCAGTGCTTGGAATGTGCGTGATTAGAAGACACGCAGGCCATTGATATTACAGTGATATGCATTTTACACAGGCTAGCAGCCGGTACGTGCTTTGGTTGCAACGAATGCTAACAACAGTAGCTGATCGAGCATGGAACTGCCTGCGTGATTTCACACCATACAAGCCAGGCTGCCATACTGGTGCCTTGCAATCCGCATGATGGCCACATGACGACAAAAAAATGTTTACCAGTTCTGGGACAATTCTTTCGTGAGTCATAGTGGCGATTTGCATTGTGTGTTATCATGAGGCATTATGATGTGCATGGGTCCGGTAGTCCTTGGACTCGTGTGTGTTCGACTCTGCCTTAAGACCTGGGCCAGCTTCTGCATACTGCTGACAGTGTGTTGATTGTGTCTGTGTATTCAAAATGTGCGTTTGAATTGTAAGTTATTTATTTATATCACTTTACCAGGAGGCATGCGAAAGCCTAACTTTCGACACACAATGGGAGTGACCCACTTTCTTCACGGCAATGGCTTAGGTACCCTCCAAGGG
>QAXH01006807.1:11094-36766 GCA_004335635.1 Chloromonas sp. AAM2 | reverse complement strand
GACGAATACAAGACGAGTCAGGTGAGCAGGGTGCTCCCAAGGGTTCTTTTACACGTGAAAGGGGTGGACATCGTTTTGGACAATTTGCCACTGGTCTAGTAATACAAAAATCTAATAGAAATCTAGTAGTAGAAAAATCTAAATAGAAAATAAGAGGTAAAAGTGGAATGTTAGCCCGCCACCACGTCCGGTATTGTCCAGCCGGGCACCTTGGCTGAGCACGCCAGCAACTGTCAAGACAAAATCAACCCATCATGTTTCATATGCCAAGTAAACAGATGCACGTGTTATGATTTCTGCAGGTGTGCTCTAATTGCCAGAGATCAGCACCTCTGTTGCAGCCATTGCAGACAGCGGATGGCAAGCGACCACATGCGGTAAGAGTGTGCCACCACTGCCACACCGTGTGGAATCGCGACGTCAAGCTGCACGCAACATGAGATGCCTGCTGGAGTGTGAGGCGGCTGGGCAGCAACGTCCACCAGCGCTGCGCAGACCGCTGCTGAGGAGCTGGAGGCCATTGCCCAGGTTGCGGCAATGGACGCTGCAATAGAGGACAATGCTGGCGGTTAAGAGAGCCTTCATGGGGTGTGAGTCCCCGTCTTACAAACGCAACCCTGAACACTGATCGGATCTTGAGCCGTTCGGAAATAGGGACTGTCACTGTAAACTGGGTGGCACACTTTGCAAACTCTCTGGACTGAAGGGGGCAGAGCTTGTGTTTCATAGCAGTTTTTTTTCCGACGTTGTTTTACAAATTCCTTGACAATCCAAGCTCTCTTTGCAGCCTCAACATACATGTAAGGGCGCACAGGAGCAAGTACCACGGCAGTATCAGTCTGGACAATGGCGCATTGAATCGCCTTGTGACACCAGACCCTGCTGGCCTTGTACACGCCGCGACTGACAGAGGGACGAAGCTGTTCACGGAAAAGTGATGCCCCTTTGCGCACTTCTGATGCATATCCAGCAGACTAGCATGTCCAGTACAAACCCGCAATTGAGCACTGTTGAAACCAAAAGGACCACAAGAGATGCATTGATTTTGGTTCTTGGAATCGTGATCATCTTTGCATAAACGTCACTCCAGTAGGCTTTTCAGCCTCACGGTAAGCAACTGCTGAACAAATAGGCTTATCCTGTCAATTCGCAACTTGGACCAGGAAGTGATGCAGCAAGGGCAAGAACGGGACATAGAAGCAAAGCCCAATAACCCGTGTTTGTGAGTGACTCCCATCCGTTGGTGCACTGCTCAAGCAAAACTGACCACAGAAGTCATCGCTATTGAGTCATCCGCCCACATACATGCAAGGGTTAGCAAGAGGCGTGCTTGATTTTCCTGAAAAAATGCCTCAATATATCTGCTTCGCTTATAGAATAACAGTATGCCATGCGCACGCATGCTCAAGCACACACCAACAAAATGCAAGCGTCCACAATTTTTGGTGTTTGGTACCATTATGCCTGAAATTAGGAGCTTTGCAGCTCTGAGTCGCAGAGCCTACCAACCTCACGCCGCAGCAGGCACACCGGCACATGTAAAAATGTGGGCTCAGGCCTGCACAACACTTGCAACAATCTGGAAAGCACTCTATCTTATCAAGGCGTGTGATCGACTTCAATACATAAGCCCAACAATGACTTCAGCTGATCCTCCAAGTATTCAATCTGGCCATGGGGCCCATCTCTGTGACAGTGCACTCAGCTTGAGCTGCACTGGTTCGGTCTCTGTGCATTGATGAGCACAGTTGGAATAATAGACCTCGGCGCCTGCCCTGGGTTCCCCCCGCGCTGTGCCAGCGTCTCCTTGTGCTAGTACATCATGAGATTGGATCGGTCACGTATGCCACAACACATGCTGCGGCTTGCAGTTGATAGCCAAGCTGCATTTCGCGGCAGCCACACTGTTGCTGAACCAAACATTTCAGTTGTAGAGGTATGTGTTACTGCTGGTCTGCATCGTCCTGTTTCGGCTTGCCCTTCCAGCGCTGCTTCATCCGCAGCTCTTTTTGAAAGGGTCCGTCAGATGGCCAGGCCATTGGCATTGGGAATGCGCTGGCCAGGCCATGGCATGGGGGATGCGCTGGCCAGGCCATGGCATGAGGGATGCACTGGCCAGGCCATGGCATGGGGGATGCAGTGGCCAGGCCATGGCATGGGGATGCACTGGCCAGGCCATGGCATGGGGGATGCAGTGGCCAGGCCATGGCATGGGGATGCAGTGGCCAGGACATGCTATGCAGAATCACTTTTGTTGCTTTGCATTCGCCTAAGCCTGCCCACCCAACGCATGCATCTACACCTGTGGGTTCCCTGCTGACGCACACCCTCATACCACGTCAACACCAAGGATGGCATGCCCATCTGCATGTCGGACCATTTGAGCTATCAGTTCTTAAAGCAACCAGTTACCAAAGCAGCCTGGACCAAAGCTCCGAACCAGCTGCACTTGCAGCCCCACACTCAGCAGTCAGGAGATTGCTGTTCACCACGGAAGGCGACTGCTAATAGGAGGCAGAGAACTGAACTGTCTGATCACATGTCAGTGCAGAGCCTGGCTGGCTGAGTCGGTTGCCGCTTCCAAGGCAGGAAATCTGCAGTGCTCGGCCCTCCCCACTGATGAAGACAGACAGCCCTGAATCATGGCGCTGTGCCTAACACCAAAGCCTATCCCAGCAGCCAATGCCACAGGCATCCATGCACGAATGCATGTGGAAGCTGCAGATCTGGCTGCGCAATAAACCTTGTACACAAGGGTGCTCGCATCTGAGATGAGCAGGCTGCTTTGCTCCCAGAGCTGATTCACAACAGCCAGGGCCGCATAGTGGAGCTGCCCCAATCACTTGGGCGTGGCACAGCAGGCCCAGCCCACCTGGTAGGCCACTACAGTGGCATGGTCCAGCTTACCCGGCGGCATGGCTGCGCTGCGGCTGGCGTGAGCCATGCGGGCCGCGTCCGTGTTGAGATTGTGGGCACTGGCTGAGGGTTTGGCCATGCGCCGCTCGGCAGCCAGATTCTTCTCAGCAGTGGCCTGGCGCAGCGGCTCCGTCACCTGCAGCGGCGACCAGTGCACACACCTGGTTTGTGCACCACATGACCCAGACTGGGCCTGTAAGGCCGCTTAGGTGGCAGCACTCGTCGATTGTGATGAAGGCATCAACATGTGGAGCGCAGCAGGAGTGCGAGTTGGGTGGCCCAAGGTCGAATAGCGCCCTCAGGCAATGACGACAACGCGCTTGTGGCGACAGGATGGGGGTCTTGCAACGGGGTTTGGCATGGCCCGTTGGTGAAGCTTGGCTGCTGATGCAAACTATGTAGCAAGTGCGATGCAACACTGGCAACCCAGCTAGCATACGCCTTGATTTCCTTGCCAGGCTCAATAAGCATGGCACAACTTATGGCTGCTGCACACGAAAAAGGTAGCGGGCACAGCAAGCCTGGCCAACTGTTGTTTCCTATCCCATACCTGTGTGACATGTGCCAGCAAGGTTTTGACCAGTGCTTGTGCACTGAGAGGCGGGGTGGCATGCCGGGGACTTGAGGGGCCAGGGCTTTGCTCTGCCTTGCTGCTCAGACCGACTGTGTGTGCGCGCGGACTGCCTGTGCTGGCCGCCCTGACTGCCTGGCCTAGCAGCTCCAGGTGGCCGCTCTGCAGCTGTGCGGGACTGAGGCAGGGCGGCAGGTCGGGGTCCTCGGACTGCTGCACCTGGCAAACGCACACAAGGCAGCATGAGCAGTGTCTGCCCCGCAACAGGGTTTCCCCTTTTTTGGCCTATAACAATTCTATGCCTAGAACGAAAACTGACGTCTGCTAGAGAAAACACTAAGGAAACAAGCTAGAGAAACACAGGCCAGAAACCGGAAGAAATCTGGCAAACAGGCGCTAGGCACGTGGCAGGGCTGGTGACGGGATCCTAGCTGAGCAGGGTGCAAGGTTTTTATACCACAAGTGCTGCTTTGACACACCTCAGAAGCATAGGGTGCTGCACGTGCCAGCTTCAGCTGCTCTGGTTGAAAGTTATCCGCCACTCCATCGCTTCCCAGGAAGACAAGGTCACCTGCGGCTCAGACACGTCAGTGAAATGAGCGTGTGTGGCCATGGCCACTTCTGGCACGTCCCTCACGGCAAAACATGCCCCAACACTGTGGCAAGCCAGTGATGATAGCTGGCCATTGCCTGCTGGACAGACCCAAATCAGTAGCACCAAACCCTCCATGCCCTCGGAATTCTGATTGTGCTCTACCTTTGCTAAGTGTTGACCCGGTGAGGTTTGGACGGCGCCTGCCTCCTGACTGAGGATATGCTCTTACCCTGTTCCAGGAGTGTGACGCTCATAGTCATGTTGGTCAAGTCCGGCTCATCGCCCTGTGCGTAGCCCAGCGCACCCGCAGTGAAGCGCACGTCCCTGCATGCAGGGGGGCAGCGGCAGGCAGCAACTGAGCAGCTGTTGCAACACGCTGCTGTGTCACGTGGACTGTGTGCTTTCAGTGAAAAGGGAGCCAAATTGTCTAGTACCCTGGAATGGGTGTGCTGACAAAGTGAACCACGGTGAGAGGTTGTAACATGCACGAGTACTTATTATCAATCCACTCATCTGTCGTACTTCGTCAACCGCTAGGTGCGCTCTCCTGCAGCTCAGCCTGGTTGCTTGCTGCACCCACCTAATCTCCCCCTCATGTGCCGCTGCAGTGAGTTCATCCACGCTCCGCTCACGCCCACGCCACACCCACGCCGCGCTGTCGCCCACCGTCAGCGTCATGGCGGCCCAGCTGCCGTTGCAGGGCGCGTGGTGCAGGGCGCGCGCCTTCTTGGGCAGGTGGCGCTTGTAGTGCGGGCAGGTCACAGCCTGTGGCAGAACCACTGTCAGCACCAAGGTGGTCAGGGTGCCCATCTGGCGCAAGATGAGCTTCTGGGCCTCATGAACAGCCGCAACCATCTCATGGAAGACAACACGGCTTGTCAGCGGTGTGGACGCTTCTGCAAAGCAGGCACATTCAGTTGCATTTGATGAGTGCTGGATGAAGCGCATCACTCTCTGGCTCGTCTATCCTCAAGTACTATGTGTGTTCCTAGGTGTCGGTTGGAGCAGGCTCTTGTAGAACTGGAGTTTGCTTGCATGCTGCAACACACAGGATTGCCGCTGTGAAATCATGCATTTGCTGTACATGCAAATCAGGTCAAACCGAAAGGACTCGGCAGACACTGCCAGTCGCTGCCTCCCACCTGTCTGTTCCGTGTCCAGCCTGCACATGGCCCGGTGCAGGTGCCGCAGCGCATTGAGCACCGCACAGCGGGCGGCACGGCGAGCGGGCTCGCCCCAACTCACGCCATCAGCCACTGCAAGGATCGCCCCTGCGCCAGGACATCAAGCCACACAAACACAATGTACCTGCCGGCGTTGCATGTTGATGTGGAAGCGACATGCGCTCGTGCACCACGTTCGTTGGCATGTTGTGACAAGATATGTAGTTTGTTAGGTCCTGCACTTTGCTGTGTGCGCTCATGGGCACAAGCACTGGGCTGTGATGGTTTGAACCAGACACACTCTGCTGTGTTTGTGAGCACTACCATTTGTTGAAGGTTGTCAGCTGCAGTTTTGCTGGTTTTACATGAACCCTTTTGGTTTGCTTGCCATAGGTACACGACAAAGTCAGAATGTGCGCTGTGACTGCCGTTCACTGGTGACACATGCTGACAAGCAGGCCGTACGCAATAAATGAGCGGCATGACCATGCTTTTGCTTTTGACTGGAGTTGAGCCAAGCCAAAGGTTTCACCTGAGCGGGGCCCTCCATAGGTAATCAGTCCAAAGCAGTCAGCCACAGGCTCTCCGTTGCGTTGGCCTGTGCTACCGCAGTCGTACAGGGACGTGGATTCACCGAACCCCCACTCCTTCCCTTGGTTCCATGGCAGAACGAAATCTGCAGGTGGATGGGCAAAACTGGCCATTGGGGCATCACCATGAAGGTCATGTGCAATGGTTGTACCGACTCCATCCTTGCGCAGCAAATCGAACCTGATGTGATCAGCTCTTGGCGCCAAGGTCAACATTTGATACATGTACTCAAGTCTGTATTGCCGAATACTTTCTAATGCAAGCGCTACAACACTATCACTCAGAAGTTTTGAGCTCCTCAGTGGTGCACATGGCGCGTATCAAAGACCTGGGTTGGAGGTGTGTATCCTCGTTGATGTCAATGGCTCACCTGGTGCACATGCCTGCAGAGGTTGTACTCCGCCATCAGGTCCACTTTGACTGGCTGACACGTTAGAAGAGTCCACAGCTGTTAAGACAATGTCCAAGTCCGGCAAATCACCTTGCGGCCCTGGAGCTCCTGTTCCAACCACTGGCTTTTCGTGCTTGGATTCCGACCCTGACATGCACCTGCATGCAGGCAAGGCATGCATTGCATGGATTTCTGAAAGTGCAAGCTCGCTTGACGTCTCGCAGTAGGCATTCTGAGGCGCAACGGCGCATCTCTCACATCAGCCGGCGCAGCATTCTTCGCCTCGGATAGCCTAAGTCGCTGGAGCCCAGACAGGGTCCAGACGTGACAGGGCATGACAGGGTCAGCGGTGTACCATTTGTGCCGTTGTGCGCGTCCTTTAAGTCTGCTTTGTTTACGCTGCTGTGGGCGTAATGGGTCAAGGCCACATGGGAAGGTTTTGAAACAGGCGTTTTAACATGACAGAATAGGCGAGATATGCGCTCGCTCTCGGGCCATAGCAGCGAGCTGTGCCAAGCTGGCAAGCTGCGTGTTGAGCCTTACCAAACCAGCGAGCTGAAGAGGCAGCAGGCAGACCCACAAAACACAAAACCTGGCGTTCCACGATCAACACGGAAGCTTGCAGCGCGTCTGGCCGGTGGTGCAGCGCATGTACAGCTTGCGGTTCAGATGCCAGAAGGCAAGAGCAGGCCCTCCCGGCAGGCTGCAGTAGAAGCAAATAAGAAAATTATTGCAGCAAGTGGTGCGGGAGCTGCGAACGAGCATCAGCCTGCACCAGCAAGGCGCGGGCGTGTAGCCAAGGCTCGCGCTGCAGCAGCTGCGCCGCCTGCTGTCAAGCCAGAACAAAGAGGAGCAGAGGGCGATCCTGCTACTGGGGGCAAGGAAAACCGGGGCAAAGCAGCTGCCATAGCAGCAAGACAACAGCCTGCTGCCAGGCCACGTTCTGAAGACCAATTACTATTAGTGCAGCACGCAGGAGCAGGACAGGTTGCAGCCGTGGCGCCCAAAGCCGCTGCAGGCATGGTTGCTGCCATTGCGCCTGCAGTCGCTGGGGCTGGGGATGCACCTGTCGATGCAGATGGCCCTGATTCTCATCCTCCTCCCGCCAAGGTGAGCGTGCGAGCTCATGCAGATTTGAGGCGAGGGTTGCAAAACGCAGCACGAGGGCTTTGGCGATGCAATGGCGTCAGACAAGTGACAAAGTCCGGTTGTATGCTGCCGCAGGTGCAAGTGGGTGGTTCTCCTCTGTATGTGCCTGAGAAGAAGCTTGGCAAGGGTGGGTTTGGCCAGGTTTGGCTTGGGCGCAGGGTCACGCCGGTCTCCAGTAAGCACCCCAAGAACAACACTACAGACGGCGCGGGCGCAACACAGGTACGCGCAGCACGCTTGATCAGCGCATCAGGAGCCTTGCAGAGCGCGTGTGGTCCTGCAGCAAGACCAATGCCTTTCCACTTGCATGCTGGGTCACTTTGCAGGTGGCTCTCAAGTTTGAGCACACCACTAGCAAGGGCTGCATCAACGGACCCCCTTACGAGTGGAGCGTTTACCAGTAGGTTCAACAGTGGTCCAGTACTGTCACAACCCTTGCTGTGTTCTGGACGGGCTCGCAGACAAGATGCATTGTAATCTTGCTTTTGCTTGCACGCAGGCAACTGGGCGAGTCTTATGGCATTCCAAAGGTGCACTACAAGGGGAATCAAGAAGATTTCTATGTCATGGTGAGGCACTTGCACTGGAATGCAAAGCTGAGCCAGCGCCGCTGGATTGGGATTTGATCTGTCAGAGCAAGTTATTTGAAATTTCATCATCACACCACCGCTGCAGGTCATGGATTTGTTGGGGCCTAGCTTGTGGGATGTCTGGAACCAAAAGAATCAACACCTGTCAGAGGCATACGTGGCGTGCGTGGCTATGGAGGCTCTCTCCATCTTGCAGGCCCTCCACCTCAAAGGGTGAGCTTATCAGTCGTCATAGGCCTTGTCTCTGAGTCAGTGTACAACCACGTTGGTGACTGATGTCTGAGCATGCCAAGTGTTCGTGCTGCTGCTTGTCTGAAGGTATGTGCATGGCGACGTCAAGCCTGAAAACTTCCTACTTGGGCCCGCTGGTTCTGCCAAGGAGAGGAAACTGTACCTCGTGGATCTTGGGTTAGGTGAGCAACGTTTATACTTTGTCTGCTGTTCTGTTCTGACAACACTTGTTGCTGCTGGGTGCATACCTTGCGGCGTGAGTAGAATGTGTGGTGGGATGTCTTCATGAGCCTTCAGCAGGCTGCCCCTTACCTTTGTCATGTCAGTTGTACGCGACGCATGCAATCTTAGTAGCATATATTGCATTCACAGCTGACTCGGGGACTTGTAAACTGGTGACTAGCAAGTGTGTTGTGCCCATTGTTATCAATTTGCTGCGCATCTGGGTTGGGGATAGCACACAGTCACCTGTTGACCCACACTGACGTTGTGATGCTGCAGCCGTGCGGTGGAAGGATAGGACTGGGAGTGGGGCACACGTCAAGTACGACCAGAAGCCCGATGACTTCAGGGGAACGGTACGGTATGCCAGTGTTCACGCCCACCTTGGCCGCGCAACCAGCCGCCGGGACGACCTTGAGTCGCTTGCCTACACACTGTTGTTCCTTCTCAAGGGCAGGCTGCCATGGCAGGGGTACCAGGGCCAGAACAAGGGCTACTGGGTTTGTCGGAAGAAGATGAGCACAAGCGCAGAAATGCTCTGTCGCATGACCAACTCGGCCTTCTTCGTCTTCACCGACAGTGTGGTCAACCTCAAGTTTGAGGAGGAGCCCAACTACGCCTACTACATCTCCTTGTTTGAGCCCATTGTCAACCAGCCAGAAATGCGACTGCTGCAGATTGACACAGCCCTGCGAGCGTTGGTGAGCATGCTGTCCAGGTTGCTGTGGTCAGCGCAGGTCTCATCTGTGCATTGGAACTGTTTCAGTTGGACCAGCTGATATCAAGGGTTATCCTGCTGTGCTTAGAACTGTTTTTATGCTGATGAGTGTGTTGTCTGATTTAGATGTGAGATGTGTTGGCACTCTCTTGTGCCGACCTCTCAAGCAATCTTCTTAACAAAGCTGCGTGATCTGTTCATGACTCTGGCAGGTCGGTCAGAAGCGTGGGCGCGGTGCTTTTGAGTCAGACGTTGAGCCACCAACCAAGAAGGTTCGGTCCGGCCTGGGCGCCAAGCAGTGGATCACTGTGTACAACAGGCACAATCCCATGAAGCAGAGGTGGGCATGAGGCATATGGAGCACATGAGCAAAACATCTCTCAGACCCCAGAATGGTAGCAGGGACGCATTGCTCAGTGCTGTCTGGTCATCATGTTCATACATGCGGTTTGTTGACCTTGTGCGCACAGGTACCACTACAATGTCAACACCAGCCGGCTGCTCGTTCACGTTCAGAAGGGTTGGGAAGATGGCTTGTACATCAGCAGCGTAGCATCTTGTTCCAACCTGTGGGCGATCGTCATGGACGCAGGCACAGAATTCACACAGCAGATCTACAAAGTGCACTACAGCTCCTTCTTGCCCAAGGTGCGGTAGGTCATGTCTGTGGGTCGTCCATACCTCAAGAGTGTTTGCCTGCTGCTTAACGCGCTCATGGCTTGGGATGAAGTTGCACTTTGGTAATTGGTGCACTTTCAAGTATTTCTTCACACCGGCCTTGCTTTGTTGCTTCACGGTATCTCTTGCTTTGTAATTGTGCTACCAGCTCGTGGTTGCAGGAATGGATCATGGAGAAGTGGGAGGAGGGCTACTACATCACAGCAGTGGCAGGCAGTGACAACCAGAGCAGCCTGGTGGTCATGAGCAAAGGCAGTCGGTTCACACAGCAGAGCTACAAGGTGTCAGACTCCTTTCCTTTTGAGTGGATCAAGAAGAAGTGGAGGGAGGGATTCTTTGTCACAGCCATGGCTACAGCCAACACCCAGTGGGCAGTCATCATGTCACGCACAACTGGCATCCTGCACCAGGTGAGCTCAGATCCCACCGTGCAAAACTACAGACAGCTACTGAAAACTGCACACATGCATCACTTGTTGAACGACATTGATAGTGACCATACCTGCTGTAGCATATAGCAAAATGCTGCACTGTAGCCCAAGAGCCTGAGCTTTGTGTATGCAGTGATCAGTCTGTGTTGCAATTTGCAACAATGCGCGTGAGTCATAGGGATGCCCTGTGGCAAGGGGATGCCTCGCAGTTTGTGTTCGCTATCTCAGCGATCAGTCTGTTCCTCTTACCTCTGCGTTTGTGCAGTGCGTGGAGCTGGACTTCCACTACCCCAGTGAGGGCATCCACAAGCGTTGGGACACAGGGTACCGCATCACTTGCTCGGCAGCCACCCACGACCAGAGCGCGTTCATCCTCAGCCAGATGAAGCGCAGCTATCAAGATGAAACCCAGGAAACACTGCGTACAAGTCAGTTCCCCACCACACACATCAAGGACAAGTGGGACAACGACTTGTACCTCATCGGCATTGCGTATGGGAAAACCGTCAGCTAATTGAGCAGTCCTGAGCCGGGCAATGCGTGCCTTTGCACTGTCTTGAGTCAGCGTTCTGTACCTTGAAGTTGGCCATGCATGCATCCATACGATGCACGTCACAGCTGGGCAGTGTAGCTATTCCAACCTCCTTTTCATGCCCGGACATGCACTCTATGTGATGCTTTGATTGTACATTGTGCCCAGGCAACTGCATCAATCAGGATAGATTTACATTTTTGCAGCATGGGCCTCCTGGAGCAATCCTCAGTTTGCTCAGTGGCTAATGATGCATGTTAGTGCTAGCTCTTCTGAGGTGGCTGATCAATGGACAGTCGCATAGGTACGGGTGTTGCCGCAAATGAGTGGCGTAGTTTGTGCAGAGATGACACTGTCTGCTGTGTTTGTGAGCACTACCATTTGGTGCAGGTTGTCAGCTGCCGTTTTGCTGGTTTTATATGAATCGTTCGGCACCCTCGGCAGCCATTGGGGCAGCGCCATGTTCGACATTGTTTTGCCCCTGGCAACTTAGTTAGATAAGCAGGTGCAATGCCATGCGGTCTGGCCAAACTCAGATTGTTCAGAGGGTGTCATGACAGTGACACGGGTCTTTGGGGTTTTAATGCCTCCAGCTTTAGTTTAATAGATAACGCTGCTGGTGCTGGTGCCAAGTCATGCCGCATGGATTCAGTTTTAGACGGAGTTTGACCATACTGGGCCGTCGGCTAGTTGGACCCTATTACCGAGCGGCCGCTTTGATGTGGCTATGTTTGCTTAGTATGACTGCAGACAGCAGTGTGGCAGGGGCCATGCCTAATGACAAACGACAGATGACAATTAGCTTAGGCCTTGATATGACTTCGCGCGTGCTTTTCTGTATGCCCGTTCAAGATAACCTTCAGGTTGAAGGCCTGCGATATTTTGTTGAGCCGTGAAATGGCCTAGTCACCTGAATGTTTTGGCTACGACCTCATGTTACGCTCTGATATGGTCAAGTCTGTCTTGCCTCCAAGCAACTGCCGAAAACACTGCAGAGGAATTCTGAAGTGAGAGGTCCAGGCACTGTCGTGACCCCTTCCCCTGGTTCAGGAATTTGCATATATCAGGTCCTGCTACATGCTTGAGCAGTTTGTCAAGCCTGTCAGTGCGATAACAGCTGCTGCAGTCGGAGATGACTGTTCCGTCCAAGCTGGAAACTCACGCCCTGTCACCTGCGGCAATGGTGAGAGTGCATTAGCCGGTGAGGTCAATCGGATTGGCCAAAAGTCAAACGGCTCATTTTCCACGGACAAAGTATGGGGCCAGCAATAGATACAGATGCTTTCCACAAACGCTGCTGACTCATGTTGTCGTTGACCCATTAAGCCTAGGGGCCTTGGATGTAGGTCGTGGGGATGGAGGCAAGGACATCGCGCGCTCCAGCGTCATCAGCATCTGTACCCTTACTTGTCTTGACAATTAGCACTGAAAATGTCCACGGAATCCTTATGATATGCACATATGTACCTGGTGCCTGCGCTTGTCAGAGCAAGCAGGGTGATACGTATGGTGGTGATCCTTGGTCTAAGGTATGGATGGACCTGATCCTGTTTTTTTTCAGATCTCTCCTGCAAGTTCAGAGGAACAAGGAAAGCAATCACTAGCAACTGTAATGTTGTAGCTTGCGTGAGCAGTAAACATCAAGTTGAACCTCAAAGCAACATACCAAACTAGGCAGCCAATCCTGCTGAGCGGTTGAGGCTGCATCCCCAGGTACTGCCTTATGAAATACATTCATACAAGTTCAAAAATTTATGTAAGTAGGTTCATCAGTTTGAAAAACATGAGGCACACAGGAGTGCTCAGTGCAAACTGGGTGGAGTGGCTGATGGGTTACGAGGAAGGGTGGACCCTCGCATAGTCAAATTATCATGGTTACCACCCATGTCGTGTTGTTCCCAGCAGGTTGGACGGGTTGGAATCCCTCCCCTCCTGTGAGGAACAACTTGCAGCTAAAAAAACAAACTACCAAACAGCTTTGTTGGACCGTCTACCACGCTTTTGTGCACAACACAGACAGAAAACGCATGACATACAAGGGCAAGCGCTCCGCAGGAGACATGAGACCAACTTGGTGGTGCATGCCGTCAGCCCACATTCCAAGTAATACTCGAAGCATGTGAAAGCAATCTGAGAGGCTGGCCATCTGCCAAGGATGTCAAGCTGTGAACACGTTCCGAGTGGTACCAAACCCACTTTACATAATGATCGCGTGAAGTGCGTCAGCCATATCAGCTGCACTGAGGCTATCAGATGTTTCAATGACGGTACCCAATGAGAGATGAGCAGGGACAGCAAACCGACTGATACAACTGATCTGCATGGTCAAGTCTGAACTGCCGCAGTACACCACAGTGGGACCGTTGAAACGTTGCACGTGCCCCTCTCTCGCCTTGTAATAGCCCTTGATTTGAGGCGTGATGCTGAGGTGGACTACCCTGGTGTGCCAACAACAACTAACTCGGCGTGCTGTGCGTCGGGACCACATGACCGTATGAATCATGACCACAAGCAGCGTGGCGTACACTGGCCATTTAGTTCTCCTGCAGCCACGCAAGCCAGCTCAATGCTTCCATAAAGCTAGCCTCATGATGTGCAAGTCAGGCTGCAGCCTCAGTGTGAGTGTCAAGCAAATGTGTAGGATGATTACATGAAGGGAGGGACTCCAGCCCGTCCAACCTACAAGTGAAGGGGATTGCGATACACCGTGCTGATGGTCACCTCTTGAGGTGCTATCCTGACCGCAAACCTTGTTAGGCCCAGAAAGGGGCCTGAAAATATGCGTCTCTCAATTTTCATTGTCTCTCAAATGCCATGTCTCAACCACACCATCAAAAGTGGTGCTGGTCCTTACATGGCTGCTGGCCACTGGAAGGTCGATGTTTACATGGCGGCAAACATCAGCCAAATCAGAGCACACCTGAACATCTTCTCGTGGCGCCGAGTCTTCTTGCAGCGCCGAGTCCTCTTGACTGCTCCTATCTCTCTCATCGCTGTTATTAAACATCTGCGGACAGCCATTGCCAAGGATGAACCGGGCACAAGTGAACGGATGACCAAGACACGTGCTTTGCTGCAGCGGGCAGCTGGCTAAGGGTCTAATGCAAAACGCATGCATGCATGTTGTAGTAGCTGGTGCAAACTCATTCGGCATCATCGTGGCCGCATGGTGCAGCCCTGGCTGTGGATGGCGTCAAGCCAGGTGGCCATGCATCCTACCGAAGTGAAGAGCCACAAAAGCAGCTCGCCCGTTCGATCAATGTCAACAGTGTCGGCAATCTGGCTTTGCACTGCAGAGAGAGGGGAAGCAGCAATCACACTGCGTTTTTGTCATCAAATAAGTGTAAACGCAACTCAGGTCAGCTTCTGGTTGTGGGCGTTCATTCTTAACACAGGCTGAGGACGGCGTGTGGGGTGCACCATGCCCCCTGACCTTGCGTGCACCGGCACCACGTGACAGTCAACGGTGGCAGCCAGCATGTTTTGGATGCCATGTATGCCTCCACCCATGGTGCAGGATGGCACCAGACATAGGGATCCAGAGAGATACTTTGCTGTGTCTTCTCAGCCCCCTTAAACTTGCCTTGGCCGCTCTTGCTGTTCTGCATCTCGCTGTCCTCAACGGTGGCTACGTCCTGCCACGGGTTGCTGGCAGCTGGAGGCTCGTGAGGCTGTGTGGGGTTCAGCCTGACTGGCGACAGTGACACTACTCCTGTAGCATGACGTAGTTGTGCTTTGCGCATGGTCCCGTACAGCAGAGCAGAATGGCATTGCCGTGCACGGATGGCGCACGCGCGGCAACATGGTGTACAGCTATGGGGTACAGCCATCAGGCAGGGTTGAAATGTTCTGGCTATGAGCCCGCTTTCTTTTTTGTTGTCAAGACGTCAGCGTAGCATCTGACATGGCTCCTCATTGTCATCGAGCGGTGTGACACCAACGTTGGTCACACTGCAAAACCGCAGCGAAGTTGGGACTGTGCGTCGTTCCCTGGCCAGGCATCATAGCTCACGCACTGCTCCCGACAGCTACTCAAATTTCGGAAAGTTGTTTTTGGCAGGATCATTCGCAGTGTCCAGGATCATGTAGACCTGTCCGGAAAACAGCGGAAAATGCAGTAAAATTCGCCAAATTCCGTTTCTGACAGGCACGAGCTGTTCTACTCGGCCGCTCCAGGAGAGACTCCTTCACTGAAAGCACGCCAGAAGTCTGTGCCTCCCCTGT
Source organism: Chloromonas sp. AAM2 (assembly GCA_004335635.1). Lineage (NCBI taxonomy): Eukaryota > Viridiplantae > Chlorophyta > Chlorophyceae > Chlamydomonadales > Chlamydomonadaceae > Chloromonas > Chloromonas sp. AAM2. The sequence continues at coordinate 21,764 of QAXH01006807.1, read as the reverse complement.
TATGATTTTGACTCGGACTGACCAGTCCCATTTGCAAGTGACCCAGTACAGACTGAGAGTATGCGCAGAATGTCACACGTTGTCATCCAGGCTGTGCCTCTGCTCAACTCCATCTATGCGTACAGGGCTGAGTGCACGTGTGCTCATTTTTTGGCGAGTCTTCCTGGCTTAACCAGTCCACCCGGTTGCCATCTCTGGGCCAGACTTTGTTTGCCGTCCTTTGTTTTCAGCTGCGAATCTGTCATGTGAAGTCTTAACTGCAGGCACTGCAGGTTTTGAGTTTTGTTGAAGAAGTGGCTGAAGTTCGCATTCTGCTGTAAACGGAGTCATGAAATCATGGTGCCAACCTGCGGAACACTCTTTTAAGTCTTGTGCGACAAAACCACACTCTTGTGACCTACACAACCCATGTCTGACAGCACACATGTGCGCTTGTCAGAGCAAGCAGGGTGATACGTATGGTGGTGATCCTTGGCCTAAGGTATGGATGGATGCTTGTGATAATGATCCGTCGGAAGTGGCCAGCCCCAACAAAAACTTTTGTGCGGGATGATGTCAGAGGCCGTGATGTCATCAACGGTGCACCGCCATTTTCAGAGCGAGCGAGAAAGGAGAATTGGAAACAGGCTGTGGGACGTCTACGCGCGCAACACGAGAATCTGCTCAAGAGAGTGAAGCAGCCGGAACACTTGGCTGACGAAGCAGCTGGAACACTTGGTGGCGACTCACATCACCGACTTCTGAGGCACCGGTCAGACGAGTCACACACCTTCTGAGGTACCGGTCATACGAGTCACACACCTATGTGTCTTTTGACAATGTAATTCCTGTCTCCTGGTTTGCTGTCCCAGAAGTGGCAACGCACCGTCTACCACAACACGCTACGCTCCCCGTGTAAGATAATCACACACCTGTGACACAGTGTGCAGACTCCACAGTATACCCAGTAACACTTTAAAACTACAACACATACATCACCAACACATGTGCAAGTGGCATTGACAGGAATTGTCCTAGAACTGGCAAACTTCTTTTTTGTTGCTGTTACCCTGACTGCTATATATTCGGTTCGCGTCGTGCGTTCGTGGTCGTGTTCGACACTGAATCATGAGAGATGCTCACGTCTGTCAAGCCCGGCCTCTTCCGGACCTTGACAGACTTGGACCGCGCCAAGCTCTTGCCTGTGCTGCAGGAAGTGGTAGGCAGTGCAAACATCAAGCTGAAGTTAGTGCGCGAACTGCTGAACCTTTACATAAGATGGTGCTTTGAATATAACAGATTAAACACACCGCAACTTAAGAACGGTTTGAGACGAAGGGTACAATCAGACACTAACATGACAGGTGAGTGTAGTAGAGACAATTGATGCATCCTTCGTTGTTATTGATGTATCCTGCATTTTGTGGATGCCAATCATGAACGGTATGCACATTTTCAGGCCCCATTTTGGTGCTGACGAGGTATGCGGACAGGATAGCACCTCGAGCGGTTGGTTACCACCATTACTATCCAGGTGTGTCGCAATCCCGGGGGGCACCTTACATGTAGGTTGGACGGGTTGGAATCCCTCCCCTCTTGTGACAGTATGTGCCCAACCCGTGCCGTTCAGGGTCTTGCTGTGCCTGACTTATTGTGCCCGACTCCGCCTGTCCTGGCTATTGGATTGCAAAGTATAAACACAGACTTGGTGGGGGGAAAAAGAAGTTTGCCAGTTCTGGGACAATTTAGGAAAACGTCACTGGAACTGGTGTTGTAAGTGCCCGATGTGGGCAGCAAGTGTCAGCCTTGGTGTGCAATGAGCCGTGGGCACCCGATTGGTATACTTTGTGTGGCTTGGCCTTAGGACCTGTGGCGTCAGTACCCGTGCAACGTTTAGGGCTCCGTCTGAAGCCTTCATGTGCAGGCTTGGACAGCTCCTGGGTAGGTGTGATTTTTAACTGTCCAGCGTTCTTTTTTTACCAAGTCTGTGTTTCTTGTCATAATCTGTGTTTGCCCACCGTCCTGCTGAGTTGTGTCTTGTTACATGAGGGAGGGACTCTAGCCCATCCAACTGGCTGATCAACTAGCTACACAAGTTGATAGGATGAACTATTGTGGCAATACTCCAGGCAGAGTCCCATCATCCTGTACACTGGCTGTACATGCACCTGTGTGTTCAGATCGCAGCACAACTTGAAGCCACATTTTTCTGTTACACGCGTGTCTTCAATGATGCGGTTCTCCAGCACAGGGTTGATCTTCAGTCATGTCAGTACTAAGCAGAATCAGCGAAACGTGCTGCAGCAAACGCTCAACCACACCATGACAGCAGGTACAAAACGCTGAAGGTGCGTTTGGCGCAGCCAGAAAATTGTCTAGCCCAGTTTGTGTTGGCCTCATGTCCAAGCCAGAAAAGTCGTTCGTCAACGAATTTAAATCTTGCTGAAGTACTCCCTGCTCTTCTTGGGGTCCGGCTTCATGGTCTGTGCACACAAAGCATGTGAGGCATCAGGTGAGCGAGTGCCGAGTCATACCCGGCCAAGGACGCAGAGCCTGGCGAGCCTAAAATGTGAGGCCAATGTACCGAGATCGCTTGCTCATCACCAAGGCAGTGCACCGTGCACACTAAACTTGCAAAACGAGCTGCAGGAACTTGAGCGTTGACATTTGGTTCAAAAATGGTGAACACATGTTCGCTTGTTACATGGACGTTGCCTTCTGCCACTCTCACCTTCTCTCCTGGCTTCCAGCCAGCGGGGCAAACCTCGTCTGGGTTGCTCTGCACATACTGGACTGCCTGCAGCACGCGCTTGGTCTCCTCCACGCTGCGCCCGAACGCCAAGTTGTTGATGGTGGCATGCTGCGGCCGGAAACAAGGCAATGCCTTGTTGAATGATTGCAACAAATCCAATGCTGTGCCAAAGGTTATTTCAACCAATGCACACCTGCACAACGCCCTCCCTGTCGATGATGAACAGACCGCGCAGTGCGACGCCGTCGGGGGCCAGCACGCCATATGCCTCACTGATCTCCTGCACAAACAATAACACGCCAAAGATGCACAATATGGTGCAAGCAAGCAGACGTGCTCTAGTTCGGCTGGGCATAAGCAATACCTTCTTCAAGTCCGAGACCAGGGGGTAGTTGAGGTCACCCAGACCACCCTCCTTGCGGTCGGTCTGAATCCAGGCCAAGTGGGAGAATTGAGAGTCCACTGAAACGCCCAACACCTCGGTGTTCATGGCCTTGAACTCAGCATGGCGGTCTGAGAAGGCGGTGATTTCGGTTGGGCACACAAAGGTGAAGTCCAGAGGGCTGCGATGCATGCAGATAGTGATTGTAATGTGTATGATTTCTCATACGCGTCATTTGCAAGAGCTGGCTTCAATGGGACAGTTGATCCGCCGCAAGGATAAACCTGATCTTCATTCCACACTCACACAACCCTTATCTTCTGGCACATACAACATCAAGGAGCACATCGTCACTCACTAGAAGAAAAGGACGACGTATTTGCCCCTGTACTTGGACAGCGACACCTCCACAAACTCCTGGTCGATCACAGCTTGCGCCTTGAAGTCTGGGGCCTGGCTGCCCACCAGAGGACCGGCCCTCACAACCACGGCCTTACGACCCACGGCAGGGCGCACGGCTGAGCGGGCCAGGGCCGATGACCGCGCAGGAGTGCTGCGGGTGAGGCCGCGAGCGGACACGTTCTTGCTCATGATCGACGCCATGATGGGACCGATCTTCAATACGGATTCGATTTGCAAGCGATTCTGACAGAGTGAACGCAACAATCACTGCCGATTTGCAATGTGAGGTTTGACGTGTGAGTTTCTTCGGTTTCTTACCCGTCAATATGACTTGACAACCAGCGAGGCAAACGCCAATGGAAGCCAAGAAGGCAAGGCTGAGTGTGGACATCCTGGCAGCCAGGCGTGGCATCAGGCCTGTGGACTGCAGCCCAGGAGGAAGGTCATAGAAGCCAGTCCTAGTTCAAGGACGTAGATGGAAGTCATAGAGCAGTTGACATCATGTCAAGACCCTTTGACAGCCTCAAAGGCAAGCCAGGCGATCAGGCTCATACGCCGGACCTTAGCATTGTACAGGTACCATAAGCAGGCTTCTCGAGTTGCACGCATGCATATGTGCGCCTGGCAACGTCCTTGGTCTTGTGTGAGGCAACAGGCCAATCGACACTGCTGTGCTGCAGACCAGAAAAGCTTGCGTTCAGCTTCAACGGTGGCAAGGATTCTACTGTTCTGCTCCATCTCATCCGAGCTGCTGTGCAGCAGGAAAGAGAGGCCAGCAAAGGGGCGCCTGAACAGGGTGAGGTCGATCAAGTGCGTTGCAGTTCCAAACTTATCTTTCGCTCACGCAGGTTTTCAGACGTCAAGCATTGTTGGCCTCAAGGGTGTCTGGCTCACATGCATGTGCATGCATGCATGCACGGCAAGGCAGACTTGCACTTGACCTCACACACGCCACAAAGAGTCTCAGGGAAGCCGTGGCTGGTGACCGCACCGTGGAACGTTGTCCTAACTGCAGCCTCTTTGAACGATGAATGAAGAATTGAAGAACTGATGCGCATCACAAATCTGTTGGCATGAGTTCACAGCCTAGGCGCGACAGCTGATCACGTTGGCGGCATGCATTGCAATCACATCACCTTCAGGAGCTTGTTTGGAGCTAGGCGGCATAAGGAGTTTCGTCTTCACAAACCCTGATGACTTTCCCGAGGTCCAGGAATTCATGCGTTCGGCTGACGAAGAGTAGGTGCTGGGCTTATCCATGTGCATCGGCCCTGGTGGACCCACACCGGCGTCAACACAACACAGATGAGCGGTCATCCCACACTACAGTACATATGCAACCTGACGATTGCTCCAATACAAGCTGGGCATTTCAGTCATCAAGCCAAATCCAGTGCTGACAGTGCTATGGTGACTGGCTCTGCAGGTATGGCTTACAAGTAGAGTGGCTAGACTCGAGGGAGTTTAAGCAGGGCCTGGAGACGTTCCTGCAGCGCACCGGGGTGCAAGCCATCATCCTCGGCACACGCAGGCAAGCGGGGTCTGACTCTGACTTCTCGTGCCCGGATTGTTGATCGGACCTTGGGACTGTAGTGGCGACGTGCACTGCATCAGCGGCTCTTTTTCTCTTGTTCATTCATATCAACATGCATGCCAGATCAGGCTGTACAAATACCTTGAATGTGTGCGGCCCTGAGGACTGGATTGCAGCAAACTTTATTCTTCTACCTCTGATTTGAATTAACAGCCGGAGAGCCGTTGGTTGTCTCAGTCCCTCTTGGCCCCTGCCTGCTCCGCAGCGGCGACCCCAATGCCGCGGACCAGCAGCTGTTCTGCCCCAGCACCGAGGGGTGGCCCGCCTTCATGCGCGTCAACCCCATCTTTGAGTGGACGTACCACGACGTGTGGTCCTTCCTGCTAACCACCAAGGTGCCCTACTGCAGCCTCTATAACCAGGGCTACACATCACTGGGCGCCAGGGCAAACACAGAACCAAACAGGTGCGCACAGCCAGCAGGGCCACACCAAGCTGCATGGGTAGACATGCCATACACGTGTCGCATGATATGCACGGGACGGACCAGATGGACATGTGGCTAGGTGTGTGCAGTTTGCTGTGCTCTGCCATCGCAGCGCACTTCGGTGTGATGACGGCAGCTATGCCCCGGCGCACATGCTGGTTGACGGCCGATTAGAGCGGGCCGGTCGAAATGCAAAGCCTACCACACCCCTGGCCAGCTCTCCTTCACAGAGCAGTGCACGGCACACAGCTGAGGTGCTACTTATTGGAGACGAGCTGCTAGCAGGAAAGGTGGGCACTGCAAGGGTGGGGGCCTTGGGACAGATCTGATTAAGGGCAGATCTGACAAGCAAGCAGTGTGCGGAACGCACTGCAAAGTACATCCAAGTGTAATGCAAGCGCAGGTCTTAGTGCAGGCGTTGCGTTGCAGTTCATGGCCACAGTCCGCAGGGTTCCTAGGCTCATTGAAGCTGGCATAGTTACGCCTGCACAACAGTTGGTGCAGTGTGTGCAGCAGAAGTTTGCAGTTGTATTCAGCTTACCCCACATCACTACGTTCACACTTACAGTCTGCATTTGTGTCTGCTATCACGTAGCGTGCAGGCCTAGCAGTTGCTGCTTTTCAGACACTATTAAAAGCTGATCAAGCAACAGGCAGGACTGCATCACCAACTGTTTGCTCCCATGCGCTGGCCCAAGTGCAGGTCACAGACTCGGCCATGCAGTTCCTGTGTCAGGAGTTGCGCGGCATCGGTTACAGTGTGCTGCGCGTGCCCGTCCTGCCCGACCAAGTGTCGGTGATAGCGGAGGAGGTGCGGCGCGCCTCGCAGGCTGCGGATGTGGTCATCACCTGTGGGGGCATCGGGCCCACGCTGGACGATGTCACTGTGGAGGGGGTGGCGGTGGCGCTAGGGAAGCAGTTGGTCAGGTGTGTGCACATGGGGTCGGGGCGCACGCGGCATGAACACCCATGGCTCAGTCCTACAGGCGTGAACAAGTGATGCAATGTTCGTTTACCAATCAGACAACGGCAATTGATCAACGGCAGGAACTGCCATGGCAGCAGCACCAGCCCTTGATGTCAATGACAGTGGACCAGTGAGGGCCATGCTGACCACATGGATGTGCTGGTGTGTTAGACTGTGGCGGCAGCGGCGGCTGCCCACGGCTGGTGTGTGTGTTGTGGCCAGGCACCCGGAGTTCGAGGCGCGTCTGCGGGACATGTTCGGCCCCGCCCTAACCGCTGCGCACCTCAAGATGGCCGAGGGGCCGGCGGAGAGCACTCAGCTCATAGACTACCAGCTGGAGAATGGCCAGATGTCCAGGTTCCCGCTGCTCAAGTGCGGGACTAACATCTTCGTGCTGCCCGGTGCGTCAGCGGGGATGGCAACGTGTGTTGCTGGTGCTGGCCCACTGCTGCAGGTCTGGATTGAAATGCAGGAGAGTGCAGGAGTGTCTTTGCCGGCGTGTTGCCAGGCAGCAGTGTTGGTGTGCTTGGGGCAGGGCAGGCACGTCCAAGCACCAGCCAGCGAGCGGCATGTGATGGGGTTTGGTGTTGTCAAGTTTACACCCCATTGAGGTGTGTGCCCGCTTGCGAAGGTGTCCCGCACTTGATGCGCCAGAAGTGGCGAGTGCTCAAGGCTCTGCTGCTCCAGGGCCGGCCCACGGAACCCTTCCACAACCAGGCGAGTGCGGGACTCCTTTGCAACGGATTGTTCAGGCCAGAACTCATGTTGCCAACAGACACCAGGGTCTTCTCAGGCGCTGTCAATAAATGCGTGTGAGCAGCCACCTTGCTTTATGCTGCTTGCGTCGTTCTGTCATGCCCAGCCAGTCAGTGTCACTGATTGCATTTCAACATCCAGAGACCGGTGTTTGCTTACGAGGAGGGAGTGCACACAGGAAGCACGTCCACGCAGATGGACCAATCTTGTACTGCAGAAAATCATACTTCTGCGGCAAACATTGCATCCACTGCTACAGCCTGGTAAAGGGGAATTTAGCCGAGTCAGCAAGGGGTGGTGAGTCCCTTGCGGCTATCACCCCTCGGGGCGCCGTCCTAAGCGCCTGTTAGCAAAGGTAATGGAGTCAGCACTGACAATGACAGTTAGCGATAGCTGATTTTAATCATTCAATGATTTGCCATGTGATGTTACTTGGTGGCCCATCAAAGGGCACTCCAGCGATCAACATACCAAAGGTTAGCTAAAATCGTCAAAGGTGAACTAATCAATTGCAATTGCCTCAGTCAAAACAATCGCAAAGAGGAAGAATCAGACAAGGAAGAACGCCAGAAGTGCGCACAGTCTGACAGGTCACACGCACACGTTCCGGTCACTCTGACGTTATGTCGTGTGCTGCTTCTCTACTTTGGCGAGTTGCTCACTGCTCCTGCCTCGCAAGCCAGTGCACCCCATTCTGTTGTCAGTTAGTGCAGGTAGCCTATGGCCTTAGGATCCAACACCAATCACACACCTGCACTCAACTCAGGTACCGTATGGACCATATCTCATCCCGCAATAAATAATCAACTGTTGGCGGGTGCGGGGTCCAAAACCCCTTTTTTGGCCCTTTGCGGGAAGTTTGCGGGGAGTTTCAACGATTATTTTTGACGCTGCGGGACATAAAATGCCTTGTCTTGTCGCGCTGCGGAAAGTCCTACGCCTCGTCACATCACAAAAACGATGATTTTTGTATTGGAATGAGGAGCTGTGTAGCTCCTAGCAGTGTTATAGCATGCATGAATCAAGAGTCAACCAGTCTGGAAGCCATTCACATAGCCTTTCAGCTTGACAACAGCGGCTGTGGGAACGCTACGCGGAATCAAATTGATGTCTGGCTGTGTCTGCGGGACGCCTGCGTGAGAAATAAGTAATGTTCTGGTACGGTGCGGGACCTGCGGGACCATTTTTATCAAAACCTGGAGATGCTGACTTTGTTTGCTCAGGTGTTCCGGCTATCGGTGTACGATGAGACGGTCATCGCCCGGTCGCTGGAGACAGTGCAGAGCGCGGTGGGCCGCGGCGTGACCCTGGGCAGCTACCCAGTCACCGGCCAGCGGGACGGCGCGCAGCTGCTCATCACACTTGACTCGAAGGAAAGGGAACTGCTGCGCTCGGCAACAACCACGGTGCGTGGCAGGGCTCAGGAGTCTGGTGCAGCTCAACAGTACACACCTGACTGACGCTTTCCAGCCTTGAGCACCAGATATCAGGCTACTGTACTGGACTCGATCGTGGTGAGGCCAGCTTGCTGCGGTATGAGCAGTACTTGCCCTCAACACAAGCAACAGTGCACGAGGTGGCTATGGTGTGTGTTTGATTGCAGATGCGCAAGTTGCTTCCAGTTGGCTCCGTCATCTCCGAGGACGAGGACGTCGCCTCCTTGTGATAGCACAGGCGCCAAGCGGGCCCGGTCTGTGGCTGCAACCCTCAGCCTTGACGGCTGAAGGCCGTGCCCCTTCACTCCTCAGCCGTCAGGCTGGCCCAGCCTTGTTCTGGGCATACCTGGCCCGGTTCACAGCTGAGCCGCACAGGCCACAAGATGAGCAGTGATGCATACAAGGGGGGCCACGACCGCCGCAAGCAACGCACGCCAGGTCACGGCCCGAGCACTCGCAGCAGATCACAATGCGGCAAAGACCTGTTCTCTGTGTGATTTTGAATCTCTCTGGCATGCATCTAGCTATATGTCCTCAATGCAGCCTGAGTAAACCCAAAAGCAGGAAGCGACATTCGAATACCTGCAGATCACTCTTGGCTGTCATCAAACAGATCCTGAGGGCGAAGGACTAGGCCACACAAGCAAACGTGGGGACAATCAACACGTGCCTTACGATTGGCTAAATGTTTTCTGTCAAACTTGGGTTTGGTTACGGGTTGTTTTTATGAGGTATGGAGGTGCATCTAGACGTGCATGCATGTGGGCATTGACCCGTACATTTGGCTAGGGTGGTGGTGATGGTTCGCTGAGCGGACCCGCACAGCAATGCCGAAGGAGCCCGAGGGGCGGGTGCGTGCAGGCTATTGGGAGGAGAGGGTGGTGCGGTTCATAGAAGACTAGGCGCTGCAGAAGCCAGTCGAGAGACGAGCTAAGGATTGGCACTGGCCCAAGGTTAGGACCTGGCAAGGCCCATTTGGATGGCCAGAGGTGAAGCAATTCCCCACATTCTTTTGAATTATTATTAACTCGGATTTCGTTACAAGGAGGGAGTGCATTGGCTTTCAATCATGTATATCTTCCGCTTCCACGGACACAATCAGGGACACGACACACACTTACTAGGAGGGTATAAACACCATGAAGCACGGGCCAGTAATCCAGTGGGTAGCATGTGCCTGACAGCAGGCCACACACATAGGCACTGTAGGTTGGTTGGGCAAGACAGGGTCATGGAGCCATGTGCATTGTAAGGGGTATCGCACCCCCTGGTGGTTCTATTAACCACCAAGAATTGACTATAGAAAACTACTGCTGTGGCAAAGTGGTCTACCGGGGCAATGCACGTACATGTAATGACCTCATGCAATGAAATTGGTCAAGCGCCGGCCTGTCTGTCAAGAGTCCTGCCCTGCTTGCTTCTTACATCTTGCTTTTCCATGGTTCATATGGGTGGAAATGGGTGGGAAAAAAAGAAGTTTGCCAGTTCTGGGACAATCTTTGAAAACGCCCCCCCCAGGGGGCAAGGCTGAGGCTCCTCGCCAGCGGCCTGCCGCGATGCGGGTGGGTGGGTAGAGGTCCAGACACCCAATCAGGTCATGGCAACGACAACGGCCCACTTGTGGGATCACGTGGGCGTTGCCGTTGCATTGCATTACGTCCTGCAGTCCTTGGAGGAGGGAAGCTGGCAAGTGATGAGGCGATCCTAAACCTGAATCGTGGACCAGCGAATACCAAGCTCATGAAGTCAGGGTAGGGACCGTGAAAAGATGAGTCGATCAGGTCATCCATGGACCGTGAATGAGCTGCGAAACCAATGATATGCATGGACTGTCATCAGGCGAATGAAGTGATTGAGAATTTGACCCAAACTCTGTCTGCGCTGGAGCAAGCACAGGAGTTGTGCGTGCAGAATCGTATGTAGACAATGGAGTGTTTCATTCTCAATTGCAAAAAAACAAGGTTTGGTTCCCATC
>QAXH01006804.1:20824-33381 GCA_004335635.1 Chloromonas sp. AAM2 | reverse complement strand
CGGGCTGACATCAGTACAAACACAACACAAACAGAGTAGCTCAGTCAACCACGTGTCTTCCCACCAGGGGTCAGAACTCACAGGCCAGGATAGCCTGCTTGTGGCGTGTCATCACAGCCACCCAGTAACCATAAGACATTTTCTTGTTGGATGATGCAAAAAAATTTACAAGCTGTCCTCACGCAAGAGGTGGTGCTTACCGCAGTCTTAAACTGGAAGTTGTCCACGTCTTCATCTTGAAACCTACAAAAGTGATAGGATGATCGGATACTGGGACGATCGGAAATAGGGCATGTCCCTTTATGAGCCAGACTTGACTGCTGTGGTACATATACCCTGCTGACCAAAGCCTTGATCACTCACTTGTCTTCCTTGTCCTCTGCCAAACTGGCCAGCTCTGCAACTGAGTCCACCATGAGCTTGGGCCGCTTACGCTTTGAGCCGCCACCAAAAGTGTCCTGAAATGGCTGCGCAGTCAAGAGGTTGGCGCGCACCTGCGGCAAGGGCTCCGTGCAATCTTGAGCATACAATCGCGATCTGGTGGAACGTCAGAGCTCGTGAAGCAGGTGTGTTATGAAAGCTGGTGCACCTGATGTTCAAAGCGACAAAGATCTCACGACACATACCTGCTTGCCTTTCCGTTTGGTCTCGGGATCTTCCAAAAGCTGCAGGGGTAACTTCTTCTCCTTCAACAACACCGTGTAGGCATCGTTGACCTTGGTAGACATCTCGGTGCGGAATTGTTCCAGTTGCTTCTGGCCAATGACCCGGGTGTTCCCGAACCAGCGGCGGTCCGGCTGGATGCGCGTTGTTGGAAGCTCTTTTGATTGCAAGTCCTGCAGCGCACGTTGAGGCACAAAGGTTCAGCGCATGGAGGAGGTTGGCATGGAGGAAATCCGTGCAAAGCCATGGCGGCAAATTTACCTCGTGGATGACTTTGCCTCTCTTGTCTCTGATGGCCTTCTTCTTGTACATGGCAAGGCGCCGGACCTGCATGAAATACAGAGCAGCAATCATGAGAATTGAAGCGATTGGCGGCCAAACCCAAACCCGAGATGGCAAGCCCTACGCACCGTCGCTGCGGTCCGCATGTGGCCTGCGCCCTTGTTGGGCCGGTTGACATCTGCGGAATGCTTGGGCTTGCGATTGTCCACCAGGCCTCCTGGAGACTTCTTTTCTTCTCGCTTCTTGCCCATCTTTGCTCTGCTTGGGCCTGTGCGGCCACTCGCAGGAGCACCAGTTGCAGAGAGACAGGCTTGGGAATTGCTGTGAAGCTAATCCAGGTCTGAAGCCTCTTGGCACGCGTGAAGGCTTAAATAGCGGTGGCGGGTGGCGGCGGTTTGAGTGACATTATCATTACGGCGCCACTTTTTGGTCCATGCCAAACTTGATAGATCTGGCATTCAAGCCAGCCTGGCCTGGCGGAAGTGCAGAAAGAGTTCTGACCAGTGTATGCTACAGTGAAGGCGTAGACGTTAGTTTGTGGCCAGCCTGTCAACTGCATGTTGACATGCAACCTGGCGTGTGGGGTGCCAAACATGATCAAGCCATGAATGAAGATGTAGTCACGACCCACAATGCCCCTGGTAGTCACGACCGCAATGGTGTGGCATTGCTTACGCCTGCTCAATCGGACCAGAAGTATCAACTTAACCTGTAAACTTGTGGAGCAGTTAATACTTTTGTTGGAGGAGGACCCACTGGTCGATCTGATTGCGTGAAATTATAACTGTGAAATTATGCGTGAAAATATGCGTGAAATTGTGCGTGGATTGACGTGAATGACATAAAAATCAAAGCGGGTAATTGACGATGGCGGATGAATCTCAACTGCTTGTGATGGGTGCCCCTAACCAAGTCCTTTGCTAGAGCGATGTTGATGATGCGTGCATGCTTGTTGCCAGAGCCCTCTGCGCGCCTTATACGTCTGCCTGCCAAAGACAACTGGGGACAACTTGGCAACTTGGGGACTGGGCTCACTAGTCAACTGAAGCTCAAGGTTTGGCAGGGTGCAGTGACGTACGTGTGACGTTAGGGTGTCACGTAGTAACGCCTGCCAGCCAGTGCACATATACGACTGAGGCGGGCGACCAGTCAGCCAGTGCACTTATGCGACTGAGAATGCATTGCTTCCTTCCCTTTTGGTGCATCTATGCTGCATCCAACCTCACTCCCTGTCATACCAACCTGCACTGAGCAGACTTTGGAACCAAGCTACACAGTGTAGTGTTCAGTGCAAGATCTGTTGTCTGTTGCTTGCTCAGTCTACCAAGCAACCTCTACCTGCCTGCAACATTGTTGCAACGGCGCTGCCTGAGGTACACTGGCTGGCACATGGCTGGGGGATGACCAGGTTCGGCTAGTCACCACGTCATTGCTACCAGGACAGCCTGCCGTTGTGTGCCGCAACATTAGTGGGGCAGCGGGGGCATACAACCGCGCAGGTTGGAACTGCCGTGCTGAGGCCGCCAAATAGTCATTGCCTTCCTGGCCTTTGCAATCGTCATCTCGTTCGCTGTGTCCAGGCTAGCAGCTCTACTGGTGCCGTCTCTCTCTCCAGAGAGATATAAATAACCAGTTAAGGCTAGAAGGGTAAACCTTCTGCAGACCTTCCCCACACTGGTTAGCGTCATAATTAATCCAATGTTGCAAAAAGAAAGGGTTCGCTTTTTGGCGAGTCCCTTTACGTTACAGACGTTTTTGAGCGAGTCCCTTTAGTTTTACGGACGTTTTAAGGTGAGTTGCTTTTTCAGTTATACGGACGTTTTTTGGAGTGTGCACACCATGCATGCCGACATCTACTCCCTGGCATTGACTCTATCACAGCATTATTGGCGTAAACACAAACAGGACGTTGCACCGATACTCGCATTCGCATGCTGCAACTTTGAGGAGAACACAAAAGCAGCCCGAGGGTGTGCATGGGTTTGTGGCCGTGCTCAATCGCTGCTGCTGTCAAACCAGGTTTGGTGCAATCTCTTTGCCACAAAGTCGTCTTTCCCAAGAACATGTCCAGGTATCCACCGCCTCAGTGCAAGAAGTGTTGAATTACACAGCAAACTCCAAGAAGTGTCTACACAAGTCCATGACGCCTGACAACTGCACTGAACATAACATGTTAGCAGAGTGGGCCGCTCCAAAGCCAGAATCAGACACAACGACGGTTGTCCGGTCCGGTGAAAACCACACCGGTAATCACAGGAAATCAGCAAAAAAAAAATTCCTGGGACTGGCATGAAAACCGGTATGTCTCAGCACATACACGCGTGTGTATGTGTGTGTTAATCACATACAGGGTGAATTGCGGGGTGACCATCGCGTGTGGTAGACGGTGCATTGCCACTTCTGGGACAGCAAACCACGACTAGACAGGAACTACAGTGTCAAAAGAGAAACTGGGTATGTGACCCTTCTAGGTTGCACAGTGTGTGACAGAACTGGTTGAACAAATGGTCGTGACGTGCCTCTCAGCCCTAGTGGCATGCTGACGCTGACACAGTGCCTGCCAATTTGTTTTGCCTTGCCCTCTCACAAATGAGTCCGTCCAAGCTAGCTAGCAGGAGCAGAGGTCAAACGGCCAATCAACTGTCCTTGCATCCTTCACACAAAGACTCTGCTTTTCTGCTACCGTGATGTAATGTCCCCCTCGACAACTCCTGCAACGAATGAGGCCCAGCAAAAAGTGTGCAGTACAGACAAAAGCACACCAAACCACGTGTCCTGTTGTTGCCGGCTTGCCTATTACAACAGGGCGATAAAAAAAAAGAAGTTTGCCAGTTCTGGGACAGTTCCATATGTCTCAGTGGCGAAGTGTCTAATTGGGTCTACTTCTTGTGGGAAAGTAGTATTTTTAGAATATCTGTTCACCTCAAGTTCACATAAACGGTGAAGTACGTATGTAAATGTGATGGGTCAGTGTAATCTGACACTGGGATGTGTTGCTGATGCTGGTGTCGGTGACTGCCAGAACTGGAACATGGGCAGTGAGATTATCAGAGACCCAGAACAGGATGTCCCACATTGACAGTGACACAAAGACATCACCTCCACACATGCAACCTTACACTTTGCAGACCCAGTCACACTCAACTGCACATTCTCAAGTTGGTGGCTTGTCTCGTCAAAGATCTGTCAACAGGGTGTCCCTTCAACACACCGTACGCCACTACAACACCACCAACATCTGGTTCCATTCGTGTCCACACAAGTTGTCCCAGAACTGGCAAACTTCTTTTTTTTTTGCCAGGCTTGGAGCGTCCGGAAGCCTTAGATGACAAGGCCAAGGTCTGTTCGTAGCAATCTCTGCTTAAGCAGGACAATATGCACCCCTGCCACACAAACAAACAAAACATGCAAACAGTTGCAGATCTACAACAACAGACACCTCAGCCGATCTGCAGCCTAAGGTTGGTTACCACACTAGTGGTTTATGCAAGTAGTTATGCTTTGTAATGCATGCTGCAAATGATGGTTGCTGCCCTTGCCACTGCCCATGCAAGAACATGGTGCTTGTGGAACGTGCTGCTTGCTTTGCACCGAGGCGTTGAAACACCTGTTCAGCAATAGATGCATGGCAGGGAGGTTCACAGCCGCCTGTTGATCTGTGCCCATACTCAGAGCCTGAAGCACACCGACTTGCGAACGTGCATTGCCATTGCTGGTACTATAACTTGAAGCCTTACTCGTTGCAGGACGTTGCAGATTGCACCAGCTCTATGTGCTAGTATGGTCACTCTCACAAGGGGAGGGTTTCCAGCCTGCGGCGAGCTGGGTGGAAATGCGTCTCACATGTGAGCCATACAATCCCACACAAAGGAGAACGTAGTTCAAGTTGAATCTACAAGAAGTCTTGTGCGGAAAGCGACCCTGCTTTGCTTCTTCCAAAACCGTCATGCCACGTGTAGTGTGATGATAAAAAAATGAAGTTTGCCAGTTCTGGGAATTGTGGAAAAGTGCTGGTTGCAATGGGGGCAAAAGTGCAGTTTGTGTCCAGTCTTGCTGACAGATGAATTGTCCCAGAACTGGCAAACTTCTTCCTTTTATGAGCAGCAATCACATAGCACAGAAACTGGTCTGCCCCTTAAGACTTGCTGAGCCAGGCAAGGGTGCACGTGCCAAAACACCACAATGCCATGTCGAACCTTCAACTTTCAGGTGTGCCACCTTGCGACCCCAGAATTCCCTCTTCCCAAGATAATGTGGAGTGCGAGTCACCGCGCACATTATTTAGCATGCCGACTCAACGGCTGGGCATGTTTTCTCTGTACTTTCATCACACCTTGCCACGTGATTGGTCACGTAAGTGACTGATCACGTGCTTTATGAGCAGTGGAAACACAAGCCAGAGGCTACGGCGCTTGGCCGACGCATGGCGCAGCAGTATACATGCGGCCTGTCAAGCCTGAAATGGGAGAGATTTAGCATGAAACAGGCTAGTCAGCCAGACATGTCAAGCTCGAACAGTGCACACTTTCGACACACACTGGCCGTCACAAGCCACAGACATCCATCAGGCGGCGCGACTGCCCAAGCAAACCAGGAGTGTGGCGGGGCCACTTGGAGAGAAAAGAAGACTGTCCGGGGCAACCCACCCAAACCACACCCTCAAGCCAGCACACCAGCAACAACACAATTGCACACCAGCAACAACACAATTCTTCGGCACAATTCTGTGCAAAGCACCTTACCTTAACCAAGCCACGACCACCAGCTCATTGGGACACGATCCCCGTTGAACAAGTTTGATACTCCGTGACTGAGTGGCGACAGTCACCATCCAAAGCGTGGCACAAGATGCATAAATGTAAGAGCACATGGGCATTTGCGAATCCCGCTCCAAGAAGTAGTTGACATACAGTCAAGGCACAGCTATAGAGCATATTGTGCCAAGCCAGCGAACAGGTATGGATAAACATTAGACTCAGCAGCCTTTCCTCCTTATCTAGCGACAGCCATCACACATCTTAGTTATAGCTGCAAGAAAGTGGCCTGTGATTAAAGCCAAGAGGTGCGGTCTGAACAGCACACCAAGGGGTACCACTATCTCTCAGAATGTCATAATTTTCTTCACATGCATGTTGGACGGGCTTGGTATCTTCTCTCCATTCAAGCCACCATATTTGCCTACTGGCTGGCTCAGTACGACATTGTGCACCATTGAAGATTGAGCTTAGCTACTTGTGTTGGCAACCAGGGTTGGTGGCTTTGCAGCAAACGAAGACTGCTCTGGCTGCCGCGGTGCCTTCAGCCGCATGTGCAAATCCGCCTGCTTATTGCTATGGCGATTTGAACAGACGACATATCATTCGCCATTCACAGCAGACTAGGGCACACTCCCCATTCCGCCCATCGTGCTGTTAGCGCTTGATGAGCTGGCAATCACGTGGGCACTGACCACATGACTGAGTCTGTTATGGCCGTTTGCATAGCTCCCGCCTTCAGTTGACGGCCCGCTGCCATCGCTCTGTAGGTTGCTGCTGCCTCCAAGTTCAGCACTCACAGCATTCAGGCCGAGTTGTGTGGGCTGGCGATTAGCTTCTGCTACTGCCTGCCGCCCTCCATTTTGACTATCCAAAAGCAGGGCAGTTGACATAGACGATGTAGGGCTGTTCTGCGAAACCAGGAACGCAGCCGGCAATGACCCGGCACGAGCCAACAAGGAGTCTGCCTTGGCCACAGGGCCGATGGCTATGGGTTGGCTATGTTGCTGAACGTTGGACGCTTCTCCCGTGTTTACAGCAGCAGCCCCACTGTCTGATACTGATAAGGTTTGGCCTGCTGAGATGCTGGGCAGGAGCATGCTACCAAGGGGCTCAGCGGGGACCAAACCGACCAACCGCCGTGACAGCTCAGCCAAAAACGGCTCCATCTGCATGCGAGAGCCAATAACCATAAGTTGATTGGTTTACTGGCCGGTTTACTGGTTGATTGGTTGACTGGTTTACTGGCTCAAGTCAACCAAGAGAGGCAAACAACGTACCAGAACACAGTAGAAGGGTCAGGGGTGCGCTGGCCCAAAAAAGGCACCTAAACACTTCCTTGCTTGCAGTAGTGCTTTGGGAAGCTCTCATGAAACTGAGCATAATGGCATACTAACCTCCGCAATGGATCTGTGGGTTGGCTGTAAGATGTGTGTGTGTGTGTGTGTGTGTGTGAGCAAGGGAGTTGTAGGTTAGCAAAACTATGAGTGCACCGGCCCGTGTGTTGCATGCATCACTCACATGGTCTGCGTAGAAGAGCACTCTCTGCAGCCACGCGCTGGTGAGCTTGAGAGCATCCCTTGCGCTGAGGCCCCAGTTGCGGGTGTCGGGCCTAAGGAGGTTGAAGGACGCCTCGCAGACGAGGTGAATGGTAGCGCCGGCCTGTGAACACAACAGAGCTAACGATTGTCTCAGCATCTTGCCATCCCAATCTTGCGTTGTGAACCTTTTGATTATTTCTGTCCCTGACTTGCGGGACACACCCCTTATGCGCATTGCGCGCATCGACACGCATGTAAAAGACAACAACAACAACAACAACAACAACAACAACAACAACAACAACAACAACAATCCAGTCATGGGCTGAGCTTGTGCTCAACAACAGCTTGTGCTGTGCTGTGTGTAGTGACAACCAAAACATGCACACGTTGCATGTAAGCACTTTGCTAGACGCCAGCTTTGAACAACCTAAAACATAAACGTCAGATGAATGTGAGAATGGCAATGTGGCGGTAGACGTCCGTCTGTGCGTGTGTGTGTGTGTGTGTGTGTGTGTGTCTCTCTGTGATGTTGTTTTGCGTCGGGAGCGGTTTTCCACACTTGAGGATGGAACAGTAAAATCTCACCAGCGCACAGCAAACAAACAGGGTCCTCTGTAGCAAGCTCTTGTACAAAGCCAGCACCAATTTTGCTTTATATGAATAAGTCAGCCTTCCTATGCCACACACAGGTTGAAAGGTTGATTCATACTTATGTAGGCAGTGCTGAGTTCGCACCTGCAACGCCAGCTGTATCTCTGCGCCCGCCTGCTGCGATGCCGTGCCCAGGTTGTACCCGGTGAACAGGATGTAGGCCTGGCAGCCCCGCACAACTGCCTTGGCTTCTGAGCTGCCACTTCGCAACACTGGGCAGGGCGGCACGGCTGGCAACCCCGAGCCCGTGCCCGCCCGCCCCAACGCCTTGGATGCATGGTGGCGCTGCCGCTGCTGAAAACCATGCGCGGCGAAGGGCGCAGCACCCATCGACATAGAGCGGGAGTGCTTGCTGTGGTGCCCTGCCATTGTGTGCCCTGTGACTGGCAGAATCGACTTGCGTGGTTGCCCGTTCGCAGCCGCATCGGCATGTAGCACAACGGCTGACAGAGCGATAGGTGCATCGCTATCAGCAGCCTTCTGTGGCTGCTGTGACGGCTGCTGCAGCTGCTCCTGTTGCGGTGGTGCGTCAGGTGCCGGGGCTAGACTGGCGGAGGATGGATGGCCGCTGCCGTGGCTACTGGTGTCGCTTGGTTGGATGGGCGGCAAAGGCATTGGCATCAGCTGCAGTTGCGGACTGGGAAGCAAGCCATGCGCCTGTTGGCCTGCTCGAGACAGCCCATTTGATACGTCCGGATTCTGCAAGCCGCTCAGCGTGTGTCTTGCTTGCCGCCTGGAGCTGGCTGGGCCCCGGCAACCGTCAATCACTACCACATGGAAGCACTCAGCCAGTGCAGCTGCAGCAGCCACTGCTCCCGGCATCATCGCAGGGTGGTGCACCGCCAATACCACCCCCGGACAGGCACTGCCTGGCTGCATTGAAGCTGGCAGACGGCCTGGGACCTGGTCTGCATTGTCGCTGCTGCCGCCATCTTGCTCTTGTTGCTTCAGCTTGGCTAAGTGCTGCAGCATGTGCTGCCATGGTTGTGTCAGTTCTGAAACCGCGGCCGCGTCTTTGTCATCCGCCTTGTCACCTGCAGAGACCACACCATCACTACTCCGCTCCCTTGCTGCTGCCTCCACCCCGCTGTGAACTGGCCCTTGGGAGTTGTCCGCTGATTCATGTGTTGCAGTGGTTGCAACACCTTTCCCTTCGCCACTGTTCGGACCCGCTACAACGGCATTGCCTGTCTTGGCAACTGAGGCCGCACCTGTGCTGGAGATCCCTCGATTCAGATCCGTACTGGACCTTTTAGCCGCCCCAGCGTTTGGTACCCCGTCGGGGTTGCTGCTTGAAGGCAGCCTGACAGATGATGCGTTGAGAGCTGAGCCGGGTCTGTTAGCGGCATTGGCAGCAGCTGCTGCAGCAGCCGCAGCTTGAGCAGCAGCAGCGGCCGCAGCCCTTTGCTGCTGTTGCTGTTTCAGATTGGCCACAGCCAAGGCCGTGCCATACTACACAGCACAAGAAGGACAGGCAGCAGGATCAAAATCGGCGTTTGAGAGAAAGGCAGTGAAATGCTGCACTGGCAGGGTCTGCTTTGACAGCAACATCTACAGAGCATCCACCATGACAACCCGTCTGAGTTACTGGTGTGCAATTAAAGTGAATGGCTTCTCATGGCAGCCTCGATCTGATGCAGCATGCAAGGTTCCAAAGCATGCGCCAGAGCTTAACCGCGGCCGCTGTTGTGGCTTTCCCCACCATCATGATGACTGCCCCCTGGTTGTAATGCATGAGCGCTCACTGGTCCTGATGCATGTGCGCGAGTGTCCCCATGATGGTAGGCTTGCATGATGAGGCACGGCAGGCGAGTCTCCAAAGCATCTTGCAACAAGTTCTGCTAGCAGTTAACTCGGAGATGGGTTGTCGGGAGTGAGCTATATTAGGCGGCATGTGTCTAGTGCCCAATAATGCGCTGCGGTTGAAGAATTCGCTTGCTATGCAATATGGGTATCAGTCGGGGTGAGGAGGGCTTGACTGCCTCCCCAAGGAGGCGGGCGGCCAGAGCTTATCCACACACACACCTGGCCATAGAGAGAGATGTAGGTTAGCATGGGGTTGTTGCCCCTCCCCATCAGCTGAGGTCGCACGTCCACAGGCCAGTCGGACACATTAGGTGCAGGGCAAGATTCAGGAGCGTGCAAGAGCAGCAGCGGCCGCTCCTTGCACACAGGGCTGCGCAGGCAAGCCACAACGCCTTCATCCCATGTGGACCCTGCAGGCACATACCGATACACATGATACAGAGCCACCATCAGACCAAGTAGCAGATGGCAAGATATCAATACCCTCAGAGTCTATGCAGACAAGGTTTGGCTTCGTGTCTTGCATACCCGTCGTCACCGGCCAGCCACGTTCGCTTGCGTGATGTGCCTGATGCTTTACAGACAGAAGTGCATACGTGCCAGTGGAGCATACCCAGGGTGCAGGCTGTCCTGCTAGAAGTTGCAACGTGGCGTGGCCCTGTTTTGCATCGGCTGGCACAAAGGAGTGTGAGCAAGCACGATGCGGCACGCACAAGGCTGTAGCTGTTCGACACTGTCATTGTGAACATGAAGGCTATGCCACAGGTTCCATGCTCGGTTTCTCACCTGCGGTAACCAGCACCAGTAACCCCAAGGACGCAGTAGAGAGCTGAGCCGCCACCTGATGTGTGTTGATGTCTGAACCATTTGCAGCGCGCACGCTGTCCCGAGCAGGGCGAATTTCCCCCAAACCTGTGATGCTGCTCACCCTGCATATCACATGCACAGTCCACCTGGCTGTGGGATTGAGTAGCAGCAGAACCTGTATTCCAATGTGCATGAATACAAGAGCACGCTGCTTTTAGCTACTGCATTCTGCTGCATGGTGACTGGCCCTGCTGTCAATGTGGCTGTCATGTTGTGCATTTGTTCGCCCGGTCATCCTTGCCACTGACCTTGCGAACCCTGCACTGATTTTGGTCGGGTCCGTAGGGCACCAAACGCTGAGGCCATGGCGTCCCCTCAGCTCTGTTATAAGTGCACATGCCCAGCTGGCGCCTGCAGGATGCAGGGTGCGTGCTCTGTACTCAAGGAAGCCCCGTCACAGACCAGTGGTAAGACGTATTTCTGCAATTACTTGATGCTCCCCGGCTTGCTGTGACCGGTTTGCTCATGCTCATAATGACTTGTTTCACAACAAACCAACGCCGCCACCAATTCAAGCACGAATCACCAATTGGCCGGCATGTTTGCATTCCAGCGCACCTGTTGAGCTGTGCAGCACGACGAGGTCGTTCTGACCAGATTGGCATGAAGTTTGTACAGGCACTACTCCGTCACTCGGAGACGCAGGGCAGCACATTGGTGCAGCTCGCAAGTGCGCCTTGACGGGAAGCCTTGCATCTGTTGCATCCGTGTGCGGTAGGCTTGTGTTGCATCCCATTCCGGACAGTAGCTTGCCAAGTCTCCAAGCGCGTCACTCAAGCCTTCATAAATATGCAGCGCAAAGGTTGATGATATGACTGATGGCCGTCTTCTGCTAAGGGGGGCTCACCGGCACCCTGCCGCGGGTTGGAAAAACCTGGAAAGCGGTGGCAGTGTGCTCAAGCAATCAATGTATTGTTGCCGATAACTCGCAGAGCGTGCGCCAGAACAGCAACCGGAGCAGCACGTGGTGGACATCCCAAAAGCGTTGTGGGTTCTTCGTTTCGCCTGAGTGTGATCTCGGTTGGCGTCGCAGCTCATCACGCAGCTTCCGTAACTGCAAACATTGCCCTGGACAGTAAGGAGAAGAAGACTAATAAAGATCAGCGTAGCCCTAGGGAATAATTATGGAACGCGTGCGCGGTCAATTCTACTACTCGTTCGGCGCTGATAGCACCTTAACGTACTGTGTATTGGCCTTGGGCATTTTGCACTTGCGCTTGAGGAGGTGCTCGGTATCTAGCAGCTTCAAACGGCGTTCACCTGGGATTTGGCTCTTCACTACCCTGCATACTGAGATGCGCAGCTCAACAGCGCTCCAATGGCGGCCTCGGACTCATGACAACTCATGGAGCCGGCATCTGATCTCAATGCATGCCATCATGTAGATGAAGAGCATGGGGCAAAATGTAGCTTGGAAATGGAGCTGCCGATTGTTGTCGATCATCAATCCCAACTGACGCGGGTGAACCAAGTCACCACCGGAAGCTGCAACTGTTGGTTGGATCACTGACATGTGGCACAGCCAACAGTTCCATATGTACATGCTGCGGTGTACCACTGGTGGATGACATCAGCTTAGCGTTGTGTGTCTTCGGGTTCATTTGCCGCCTGATCTGAATGTCATCAGCGCATCCTTACAAAACCGGCACAGGCAGCATGTCGATAACATGGCGTTTTTGATGGAACACGTTGCTATGAGAAAGGGTGCTGGTTGGCCAGGGATACCAAAACTGGGTGCTCTACTAGCCAACTATCAACAAAAAAAAGATGTTTGCCAGTTCTGGGACAATTCTGGGACTCCCAGTTCTGGAGCAGTTGGTGTGCGACTCCTTGTGTGTTTTGCCACCGAGAAGTCGCCGTTGTGTTGTTAAACGGGGTGTTGTTTACCCAGCTGTGACTTCTGATGTGTTCCTATGTGTGGAGAAAGCACTTCTTCTCATAACAGGGCTATTTTATACCTCCCACAAGTGGGAATCGAACCCGCAACCTC
>QAXH01006804.1:0-12590 GCA_004335635.1 Chloromonas sp. AAM2 | reverse complement strand
TGAACACAGGATCATGTTGGTGAACACAGGATCGTGTTGGTGAACACAGGATCGTGTTGGTGAACACAGGATCGTGTTGGTGACTGGGATTGCATAGTGAGAAGGCGAGTTGGCGACACCAAAGAGGCCGGCATGGCGTGAGATCCACATCACAACGTAGGCCACTCAGTCAAGAAACAAGTGACCAATCCACATTAAAACATCAATAGGGTCAGCGCAGATGCCCCTCCAGTGCCATGCAACACCTGCTCAACCGCCTATCCTTCATGGGCTTGGGCTGTGCTACATGCTGTGCCAGATACCACGCCACAGCCGATCAGTCTCATCCGATGACGTCATGCTGATGACGTAATGCTGATGACACGCCTGTCAAATTGCCAACGGCCAGATACCACGTCGCCAGCCCACACCCAATGTGCAAGAGCCTGCACCCGATGTGCATGGCCCTCCACTCACCTCTTGTTCCGTTCCCCCGGGTAGCACAGGGGTGCCTGCACGCAGCGCACACCTGCCAGGTCAGGTGGCACCGAGTCCCAGGCAAAGTGGGTGTGGCCTGCACAGCACAACACGCCCAAACAAGAAAACTTGGAGGTCATGTCGCCTCATGGGCCCGGACAGCTACCGATGCCTTATATTCTTAATTGCAATTCAATCACATGTGCCACTGCTGTGACAGCCCGTGTGCACAAACAAACACGGCCAAGCAGGGGACGGTGGCTACGTTCTCTGCTTCCTAGCCTTTGCAATCGCCATCTTGTCCGCGGTATTCAGGCAGCACTACTGGTGCCATTGGAGAATTGTAAACCTGGTTCTGAAGCACTAAAAACTGATCAATCACGCGTTGCAAAACGTTGAATCGCTTGGCATAGACTGGCTGACTTTTTCATCATAATGAAGGCATTGCGCGAGAGCTTGCTGCAGAGGGCCTGAACTCCCTTCTTGTTCGCTGCACGATTTCGAATCTCAATTGTTCCTACATGTAAGAGACACACTCATTACGTGAAATAGCGCCCTTTTTACCTTCAATCTTTCATGTACAACGATACGCACGTACACGTACCCACCAAACACGTGCATGGCGGGCTGCAGCCGCCTGAGTCTTTCCCTTAGGGGCAGAGAGCCGACTGCCTTGGCCAGGTTTGGAAACATAAGAAAACGCTTCTCAGGCCTGCGCCAGGGCAAAAAAAAAGATGTTTGCCAGTTCTGGGACAATTCCTGGGAGTCGGTGATGTAAGTCGCCAAACTGCTTCCTTCCCTTGAGCAAATTGTGGCCCAGAACTGGCGCACTTCTTTTTTGCATGCACATGGTATTCGTTTGAGATGACGGTGAATGGCGAACAGTGTTTTTTGCCTCTACAATTATCGTATTCATGTAAATATTCAGTTGAAAGGGTTAATTGATTGGTTCAAATAGTTGATTAAACAATAGTGACGGTGAATGGTGTGGTGACAAAGAACATGCACCACCTTTTTGGTCCTACCCACATGTGTCCATGCAATACACCGTCCAAGCGATCAGCACAAAGCGTGGCGTGCTGACACGCACAATACTTCCAAATACACATACTTCATCAGCGCACAAACTGCATGCCACCTGGCCAGGCATCGTCACACTAGAATTCATATAAGTCATGTTGGAAAAGGAGAGGCCAGTGTATGCCAGGATCAAACATCACCGCATACCACCCTGTACTTAACTAAGCAACCAAACGGCAACACCATGCCTGAATGAGGTACATACCTGTATACCTGATGGGCTGCTGTATACTTGTTTACCTGATGGGCTGCCTAGGAAGTAACTAAGGCACATGACTCAACCCAGCAAGCCTGAAAATAACACGATGTGATGCTCAACAACTGGTGAAACAAGACCGCAAGAAAATGTGTGATTCATGAGATAACTAGCAGATAAGTATGTTTAAGACTTGCATGCATACCAGTTGTCCCCCCTTCCTTCTGCACTCACAGCAATGCCTGGGAAGGCAAGAAATGACTCATGCTGATGACGTCCAACCGCTGGTGCACCTGACTGCCACTAGCCGTGACTTGTGAACCGTTGGTGGCCGCAGCTGTACGGGCGGCCAGTACGTGCTCTAGCATTGTGATGGCTTCATGGCTATCGTTCATGCAGTCTAGAAGCTCGGCAATCTCCACGGATCCCAGCTGCTGGCTCGCGTGTGCGGGCCACACGCAGCGTGCATAGTCCTGCGGGATGTCCACACAGTGCAGTGTGTGAGACATACCCCAAGTCTGTGTGTGTGTGCTGGTGTGTAAGTGAGGTGTGGCAGTTCCAGACCCGCGAAGAAGACGCGCATGTCCCTTTCAAGCTACTGCCCCGTGCTCTCTCAGACAACACCACCACCAACAACCCCCTGGGTCACCCATGGCAAACGTGCAGGCAACATCAGTAAGGCGGCTGTGCGCTGCGGCACCGCTGGACGATGCATTGTGGTGTGGCAGCTGCAGACCCTTGTCAAAGTGAGAAAACAAACACCCCTTTCCTCGGACACACGACATCGATATGGTGATATGGCCACACACAGCTCTTATGCAGCCGGCCCACACCTACCGATATGGTTAGCCTGGAGGCCCGGGGAACCAGATTGCCTGGGATATCCGGTTCCTGGTCAAAGGACTGCAGCAACCAAAAGAACATTCCAAGGACACAAGTTCACATGCACACAGAGCCAAAACAGACCAGGCGATCAGAAATGCTCATATGGCTGTTGCTTACACTCCATACAGTACATCCAAGCGAAATATGGAAACTGTAATCGTGCATTTATGCATATTAATGCGTCTCATCCACGCGTCCGCCGTGCCTCTTTGAATGATGTCATCGTGAAAGCGACCAGCCAAAGTGCGTGTGCCATCAAGCTTCTGCACACTGCTCCTAGCTCATCTGCCGTTATGGCACCCCTTGTAGGTTTGAGTATGCCAACAAGCGCAGCCGTTCTACACCAATCTCTCCTTGAAAAGGGTTGACCACGCCAGTGTGCATCTCACCCACAGACAACGCACCCGCATCAGTTTCAAATACTGGGCCTGGAACACATCCCGGAGGAGAGATGGACATAGAGTGTCTGGACATTGGCAACGTGGTTGTTGTCTGGTAAAGATTTCCCTTGCCGCACCTGGTGATGCCATGCCAGCAGGGGCGCGAGCACGAGTCTGCCCAGGCGCACGGGTTCCATGTGCACACCCAGATCAGCACACAACCTGCGGGAGCGACGCATGCAGGCCATGAGTCACATGTTGGGATATGGGGGTTCTGTTGTCAAAGGGCATTGCATCGTCAAAGGGCATTGCATTGTCAAAGGGCGGCATTGCAAAATCGAATGTTGACTGTTCAATGGGACATGCCGGTTCTGTTGGCAAAGAGAAGCATGTCGTTGTTTACCTCAACAAGTGCAATCCATACTTCAGCAACTTGTCCACAGCACCACGCATTTTAGCAACAAATTCTCTGCTCTAGACTAGCCCTTGGTGTTGCTGAGATGCCGCCCTCCCCCGGACATGAGTGGCCTCCTTTCAGCAGAAGTGTGCGTGGGTGGGCATGCGTGTAAAGAGCTCTGGTACACTCACGAGCGAATGGCCGCCAGCTTGCTGAGGCTATCCACGAGCCCCTGGTCCTCGCCAGTGCCCTTAACCCTGCCAGCCAAGCACCATCAGTGTTATTACACGGCCTTTAGCCAACTGCGGTTTTGCAGCTTGCGGTGCTGCAGACCAAACAGCCCAGGCGCAATTGCTGCATGAGTGCAAGACTGTCACGACAAACACATGCTGGTACAGCAAGTTAGCAGGCATCCCTGGCCAGTCTTCTCTGACTTGGCATGTAGCCTGTTTTGTTGGCTATTTTTTAATGCATTCCAACGTCAGTCTGCAGCAGGCCTAGCCCTAGGCCTGCCTTGCTCATGTGGTTTGCCCATTGTGTCTTTGAAACTTGGTAAATAATTGCACTTTTTTCTAAGTCGACTTTATGGTGGTTATTGGCAGATTTCTGCCAAATTCCGTCTGTTCCTTGAAGGCTTGATGTCAAACGATGCCTCTCAAAACACTGTCTGCCCAGCTCGCATCTCACCACAGTTCATGGTTCCCTGGCGTGTACACGACCTGCCAGAAGGCACCTTTGAGCAGCGTGAACACCTCCCTGCAAAGCAAGGCATCGCAAGACCTTACTTCACCTTACTTCTTAATAACAACATATGCAAAGCAAGGCATCGCACGTATCACTCCTTGACAACACCGTCATCATCAACACCCACAGAAAGGTGTAAACGGTAATCAGAACTGCAGTGTGTTCCTGACCCAAACTCATGTCAGCTCTCACCCAAGCCAGCTCTTGACACATGAACATGGAATTGAAGGTTCCAATCAATTGCAAGAAAAGAGCCTGTCAAGCATTCCCAGCAAACAGCTCTACTGCTCACCACCCAGAAGCTTTAGACACCATGCCTGGGGACGTGAATGCGGCTTGGCGACTGCTGCAGACAATAGTCATCAAGCTGATACGACAAAAGTACACAATGGCTCATTACACCTGGGCTTGATATGAGAGCGCAAGTGACTGCTCTATCGCTCACTACGCAGAAGCCCCAAAACCTTGGTAATGCGTAACGTGCTGCAGACAATAGTTACACCTATGTATATTTGACAGATGGCAAATGACACACATATGCCAAGCAGTACCAAACCTCAAACATTACACCGACTGATTGTCATCAAGCCATGCAAGAGCCACAACGATTAGTTACACCTGGTGAGTGTCACAAACCTGAGCGTTGTGAGATTGTCACTGACGTCCCCTGCTACCATGAGCACTGACATGGGCGGGAACTGCGCATGTGCTGGTGCCATGCGGTGCTGCAGCCACTCCATGTTTTGTGCATGGTCACAGTGTAGGTCACTTATGGCGTATACGTGGACCAGGGATGGTTTGCATGTGGATGCGTTGACCGTGCTCGCCTGCGGTTCGCTCTCCTGCAAGCAATAGCATGTGAAATCATGTCTGTGTGTCTGGTGGATAGCTTGTTGCAATTGGTCTTGTGAAGCAGTAGGCAGTCGGCATACTTAGCAACAGCGATGAAACGCAATGAGATGCGAGCAGGGTCCAAGGCTCGTCCAACATGCAGGAGGCGCAAGCCGGCAAGATGTTCAGGTGAACCGTGCCTACCAAGACATGTCATTAGCAAGTCGTAGCATGCCAAAGAGCTACCACGAATGTTGTTGGGCTTTCACTGCTGCAATTCAGCTACATGCCTATGGTCGGATTGAACAGGCCACATCGTGTGCTCAGAGGCGTCATTGCCCAGAAAACATACATCCAGCCAGCTCAACCCATCCTAAAGCCCCTATGCTAGAGCAAACCGCAACAAAGCTCTTTGTTGGTCACGTTGTACGTAAGAGGCATGCATCAGCCAGGCTTACCCGCATTGCAAGTGCCCTGCCGCAGCGCTTAGGGTGACGTAGGGCAGGCGCTGCGTAGTGCATGCTCGGCGCGCCCCGCAGCAGGCCTTGCATTGAGCGCCGCGACGTCGGCTTGGTGAGCAGAAGCGCCTGCCCATGCTTCACATCGGGCTAACGAAGTGATGATGCCTATATTGCTGTCAGTTCCCGTCACAAGACTGGACTTGCTGTTGCTATGCTGACACTCCAAAGGTTACGTTGACTCGAAGTCAGCCCGTACTGGCAATCTGAACGTAACTTTGTAACGCCTAGTAACGCAAGCAAAAAAAACGATTACTCTGCGCGGAGATAGTGTGAGTGCTCGTACCTGTAATGTTTCCAGACCATCACACGCGACACTTACACACGCTTCTGTTACAAAACCCTTAAATCATGGCATACTGCGAAACCAGTACGTCCTTGTGATCTCTCGGCCATGCATCTATTGCTATTGTCCTGGTGGTGAAAAAATTTGTTGCCTCAGAATACCATATTGATTCGGATATTGTTGGTAAAGGACTTCTCGCCCCAAAATCAGCATGTCGTTGGATGTGCTGGTTGCATAGGAGTCAGCTGAACCCAAGCATAGGAGAGAGGGGAAAGCCAGCAGCTGTTGTTGAGTCCATTGGTTTTTAGAGTCGGAAGCAGGTGCCCGCTCAGCTCAATCAAAGGCAATTTCTTTGGGAAAGCTTCTTCAACATGGCTTGTGGGATGTCCCTGACCGTCACCTTCGGCTTGTGTTGCTCTTGCACGGCGGTGCATGTGGAGGCCCCTGGGAACTCACGCCTGCTTACTCTTGTACGCACTGACATCAGATGTGATGAGTGCTGCAACCCAAGCATGAACAAGACTGTCTTCTGCCTTTCATGCATGGTGATGGTGAGGTTTGAAGCAACGCCTGAGCACAGGAACCGGGAATGCTGTGGCATAGCATGAATGGTAACCTGGCGCAGCCTTGGCCTGTGCACTGGCTTGCTGCATCTGACAAGTAGTGTCAGCGCGTGGTATGTGGATGGTGTGGGTTTGATGGACTGATGGTGATCAAGTGTTGAGTTTGGGCGCCTTGCCCATGCTGTGATGTTATGGATGCCTTGCAGTTGGCAGATGTGTTTGGGCCAAAGCGTGTGACGCTGGAGTATCGGGATTCAAGGTCTAGTAGCATGACAGGATCACCATCGTTGGTCTTTGATGGAATGCGATGTGGTACTGCGAACAGGGCCGGCTCCTGGGACGCCCGGCGCGGGTGCAGGCCAAAGGTATTGGACGAATGGAACGATCAGGCGGCTCGGTCCCGCATGTGTCCCAACTGCCAACCGCCATGACATGACATGGCTGGGAATGAAGCTTCACGTATTCGCTACCACTACAATTACGATGGACTCGCTGACCATTAGGCCATACCTAGCTTCAAGGGGTGCCCACAGGTCCCATGCACTCCTTTCGCACACTGCAGTCATGCGGTGCCATGCGTCACATGGAAAGGCTCTGCCACCCGGTCAGGTAACACGCACCCGACTGCTACCAGCCTTCTGGCACAGCCCCACACTGCATGGGTGGACTGCACAGCCATCACTGCAGTGCCAAGCCGCCACAGACAATCAAGGTCAAGCTGCCCCGTCAACGCCTCCCTTAACCGCAGCTGCACGGAACGCGCAGCAGATAAGCCAGGCGCTTGCAGGCCTGCAGCAGCTCAGGGAGCAGGAGAGGCTGGAAGGCCCATACGAGGATGAGGAAGAAATGGAGGGTGAAGAAGGTGTGGATTGGGAGTGGTGGAGGGCACTTCCACCAACCCCACAAGACCCTGTAGCGCATCCAACACAAAAACAGAGCCCAGCAGAAGCACAGGCAACCCAAGCCACTAATCCACAGCCCCAGGGGCCATCGCAGCCACCTATGCAGCCCAAACAGAAGTCCCAGCAGTCTCCAGCCTTGCCGGGTGTATTGCCACGGAAGGCCTTAGGGCTGGGTCCCAAGCGACCCCTGCCTTTTTCTCCTAGACCTTCCCCTCCAACCAGGCAAGCAGGGTCCAAATGACAACACAGTGGCAGGACCAGAACACACTGGTTATCTCCTTCAAACATGTGCTGTGCCTAATGCTATTTCCCTTGCTATCCCCGACAGAAGGCCATGCATACCCCAGGACATTGCGATGCTCCACACTTCTTATTGTGCACACTGTTCTGGTACCACAGTGATGTTTTGTTTTCACCTTCCAGTTGAACCTTGCATGCCTACGCACAAACTAAGCCTATGTTAATATGGGTGGATCGGCGTAGGAGGCACCATTCACTTGATTTTGTCAGTGCTGAATAGCGTGCAAGGTCCTGCTTGCCGGGTAGGCCTTTGTGTGTACCGGTGGGTCAGCAGTTTTGTTTTAGCCTGCCTGTCGTACACACTTGATTGCAAAAGCCCACGCACGAACTGACGTTTTCATTTGTCTAGTTGTTGTCCACCAGGCCTTGTCCATGTACGTGCAACCGAACTCCCACATCTTGGTAGCAAGAGGGTTGTGCTATGCACGCATTGACAAACACGTGAAGCAATTTATGATGGCAAGCGCGGTGTGCGTGATGATGTTGCTTGGTCATTTCGAAGGTCGTTGATGTACTTGCCATGTGCATGCTCTCTTGCATCTAGACAGTCCATTTATACCTTTGTACAACGTTTGCTGCATTGACTTTTCGCCAAAAGTTGCCAACAAGTGGAATGTTGCCAAGTGGAATGCCATGTGCGGGTCACCAGCTCATTGTAAGATACCGGGAAACCAACACAGATACCGACTAATCAGCGCTGCCCTCAAAGCTTGGATCTTAGCAGCGCAGCTGGTTACCTTTGTTTCTGCTCATTGTGGCTCGCGCTTTTCAATGTTGGAATCCAACTTGCAACGAGCTGATTGTAAGATCGGCTCACAGGCTGCGTATGGCTGCTGCGCTTCATCAGTGTGCCTGCATCCCTGGTGCCTTGGCGTGTAAGGTCATGAGCCCAGGTTTGAAACAAAATAAGTTCAGAAACGTGGACATGAAACAGACTCATAACTGCGGGAGTCCCCCTACAAGCTACAACCAGGTACAACTCAGTCCATCGAATGTCCGAGTTCGTGGGTTACTGCATACATGCATCAAGTCGTGCCAAGTTGCCAAGAAATTACCATCGTACGCATATCAATCTGCACCCTTTTCTATCACCACGTGAAAAACGCTGAACGACACACATGCGCTGCGGCATGCCAAGTTGCCAAGCCCACCCAACGTCTCAGGGTTTAACAGGTAGAGAGTCAGCCGTTCTTTGTGCCTTTCTTGTTCCTTCTGCCTCAGGGCAGGTCAGGACAGTGCACATCCCAACTCATGTCCTTTGGCGGCTTCCCTGATACAACAAGTAAATCAAACAGTGAAATTGCTTGGGCTGCCTAGACTGTTCCCAAGGCAGAGACCACCACGAACGCCTTCCCGTCCCTTGCATCTTGGTAGTACCCCGCTCGCATGGGGTCCAGGGACATGAGGCGGGTGTACAGCGCTGAAACCTCCTCACGCACATGGTCCGTTTCTACGGCTGCACACAGGCCCAGGCGCACCTGCAGCCAAGGGACCAGCAGTTTAGATCAGATCATCACACCAGCTTGGCGTTGTTGGAAGGCTGTGCGAGCAACAGGCCCCCTGACGTGATATCAGGCCAACAATCAACAACAAGCGAAGAATACAAGAATGCCACACACAAACGTTTGACACTTGCTCGAGCTTTGTCTTACAGGGATGGTGTTGGTGGCTGCTAAGCGCATGGCGTTTGAGTGACAGCACCGCAAGCCGCAAAAAAAATGCAGTCAGCCAAAATGTAATGTTGGTGATAATGATGACCACCCACACTGTCCAGCCCACCTGTGCTTCCTTAAGTCTGGCTAGTGTGAGCAGCGGCCATTTGGCGTCAGGCTCAGCCACTAAATGGTCCGCCTCCAGGCGGGAAACCTCACGCGCTAGGACCTGAAGACAAATGTTGAAGTAGTTCTGACCCACGGTATTGAGCCACAGTACAAGAGGGAACAGGTCCTGCTAGGCGCAGCTTTGAACAAAGTGAAAGAGAGGAATGCAAAGCAACTCGTCAAGGCACATGCAAAGAACACCTGTGGCTTTGCATGTGATCGTCATCATAGGCATCTGCAGGTTTCGTGTGTGTGTGTGTGTGTGTGTGTGTGTGTGTGTGTGTGCGCACGCATGTGTATGTGTGTATACAAGAGCTTCGCAGCCTGATGTCAGTGCGATGCACACATGTGCTGCTACCCACCCCTTCCAGCACCAGCCTGGCCGCCTCTTTGGCCTCCATGTCGGCCCCCGCATGATCCACATGGGCCAGGCTGTTGCCCACAAGCCACCTGAAACACGTGGGATGGGCGTTACTTTTTGCACCGCTTGGAAACGGACTGAGCGTGAACACCAGTGGGATACTGCCACATTTATGTGACTTGCATACTGCAGATAATCGGGGTGCTGAAAGCCCTGCAGGGTTAGCAGTGCTGCCTGCCTGAACAGCAGAAACCCACTGTGCTGCCCTAGTGATGTGACTCGCATACCGGCCTAGATAGCATGCACATAAGGCCTCTACTTAGCTTAGGCTCCCGCCAGCAGGCTTTGTAAGTCGGACATCCATGCTATGGTCTGGCCTATGCCACTACCAAGACCACAGCCAGCCCGCGGGGCCAACGAAGAACTCCCTACCGGCAATTTCAAGAATGTCTAGGGAGCCCCGCCTCGCACCGTGGTGGTCCGTTGCAATCAACTGCACCGACAGTCCCACGGAAAGCCGTTCCTGTAGCTTGCATGCTCCACATGCGAACGCTTGACCGCACTCAGCTTGTGCTACTCGCCCTCTGCCAGTCCTACCTGTAGTACATCCATGGTGACTGGTCGCCGCTGTCCGTGGCGAAGGCTTGATGCACCATGTCGTACTCCTCATCCAGCACCTGAGGTCATTGGCAAAATCAACATAACATCCGCGCATATAGTGGTAACAAATGATAACAATGCCGTGCTCCTCATCAGGCGCCTGAGGTGGGCAAAGGCACGTGCCACACATGAGGCAGTGGGAGGTCAGTCCTGATGCATTCGCAATAACCCTTTGCATGGTGCATTTGCAATAACATGACAGGACGCACGGCCAAAGCACCTGAGGCATCACATCATCATCACATCAGCACATCTCTTGCGTTTAGTTCGTGATGCTGCAGACCGAACGGTTGGGCACTTGGCAGCCTTCACCCTTACAAGCGAAGCATGAGCATGGTGCCCATCAAACGCGGAGGTGCGAGGTGAATAGCCCTCCACAACCACGTGCAGGATAGTTTGAAAAGAAATTGCTTCAGCTGCAGCGCCGTACAAACAACCTCGATGCTTTCCGTTTTTTCCCCGTGCTTTGTAATGCTGCTGTTGATGATGAAATTCATCGCCACCACGTGCACCTGCCTACTGCGTTTCCTTCGGCCGCTCTGCCCTTCCTCCAACATTATCCTGCTGGCACCCATTTACCTCCACTGGTATTGGGCGTGTCTGTGAGGCGGAGCCCTGAGCCAGGCCCGATAGGCTCGTCACCTGGTGGGCTGCCCCACTTGCGCCATCTCCACCACCGCTTGCTGCTGCCCCATCTGTGAACCCTTGTAAGCCATCTGTACCGCTGTCCGGTTGCTGCGAGCTGACTGCTGGCGCCGCAGTACAGCTTTGCAAAACGGCTGGAACCGCTCCTGTTGTATCTTTTTCGGTTTCTTTGTCCGTTTCTGCCACGGGCATGGCTTGTAGCTTGTGGAGCAGGATGGTCCGGTAGTGCCAGGCAGAGTAGTTTGAAAAGTTTTGGGAAATCTGCGGCCAGACGTGTTGGGATGAGAAGCGGTGACCGACGTTGAAGGGAGTGCACACATTCACTCTATGGCAAGCAGAGGGTTGAACCCAGGACTGAGACACCAAACTCTCTACATGCTATTAAGATGCTAGCTTTCCAAACACATGTGAAACTGCCAATCAAGCAAGGACGGACAGGCCTTTGGCATGAAGTGCAACAGTCCTCCATCTGGTGGTTATAGCATACTCTTGGACCCAAGCTCATTCAGAGACGAGCACAATTTTGGTGCCTCACCCCTGCACCCGTCTGATCTACAGTTCACCTTTTCTTCCGAATATTCCAACTCTTGCTCTAGAGGTTGGCCCATCCGCTTTACAAGGAACTGGCGATAGTTCCATGCATGGAAGTTGCGGCAGTCCTCATCCAGAGCCCTGTGGCAAGTTACCCAGAATGCCGTTATCTGCTTGTGAACAGTCAAATCTGATCAATGCTGCTAAACAAACAACGACCTCGTAAAGTGCTTTCAGAAGAACTGGCAGCTTCAGGCTGAGAACCCATGCCTTGTACAGCAATTGTCTTACGAAGTGTGTGTTGGACAAGCAACGACCAGAGCAAGTGCTCAAGGAAACAAGCACGTTTCCTCAGCGATCTCCTCCCAGAGATTTGCCCCTCACTCACTTTGCTATGAGTGTCATCTCTGCCTCCAGGCTGCACAGGCCAAAGGACACCACCCACTTGCGGTGATGCCAGGCGGAGTAAGACTTGGGGTTCTCCATCAGGCAGGCCTGTAACAGGGTGACGGCCACAAAACGTAACTTAGTCAAAGTGCAAAAGAGTGGTGTGCTGCAGCATGCGCAACAGGGTCATGACGTCATCAGTTCAATGTACCGATGGTGGAGTCCTTTCAGCATTCTGTTGGCAATTCATAATGCATGTGACTATAAGGCACACACATGGTTATGTGAAGACTATAAGCTCCCAATCAAATGACTCATTCCAACAGTTCCAAACACAGATGCAAAAGGGCCCTCACGAATGCCCCTCCTGGATGCCTCCAAAACGGGGCACTTACATACATGGCTATGTGAAGTCAACAGGTTATGATATACAATCAAAGGAAATGTTTGAGGTCATGCAACTGGTGTAAGCTTGACTTTGACTAGCACACTTGTGTGGGGGTTGTTCCACGGCAGTGTGCCGCATGCCATGCCTCGGATGCGTGAGGTTTGCACAGCTACCCACGTGACGACAGGTGTAACCCCGACCTAGCTTGACTTTTGAATTGCGTCCACCCACGTCTTGTTGTTTGAGTTGCGTATCACAAA
>QAXH01006800.1:42785-81612 GCA_004335635.1 Chloromonas sp. AAM2 | reverse complement strand
TGGAAGTAGCTGCTGCACCATTTCACGTAGTCGACGTACCTCAGCCTTCAGGAAGCTGATATCGGTGTCATGCCCATGGTGTCTACAGTTGAAGAACTAGTTGGTAGCTCGAAACTTGTCCTCCAGCGGCCGTGCTTGGCCGCGCTTGTGGTTGCGATGGTTTGCCATTGTTGCTTGCGCAATGTCCTCGCAAGTTGTGGCAGTGGGGCCGGCAACTCGCGGTGTTGAAAAAGTTTTTCGACAGCCGCTCTCGCAAGAGCTTTGGAGCTCCCGCTGGGTTGGGGATGGTAACTAAGCTAGTGTTGTGTTGCTATAATGTAAACCCACCGCGGTAGCGGGGTGGCAGGGGCCACCAGAGTATTTCAAACCCCGGTCTGCCCCCTTCGTATGACGCCATCCCTCCTGTAGGGGCTGGAGGAGGCGCCATGAGCTGCAGGCTCGATAGAGAGAATAGGGAGCGTAGTCGTAGTCGCTGACGCTGTGGCTGACGCTGACGGGCTTACATGCGAGGCTTGGATGCTTATCAATCAGCATTAGTAGTGGCAGGAGGGATTCGTGTGTCCCTGTTGCACGGGGCATGACTGCAGCGTCTCGCCTTTCGTTATGACAGTGCATGTGCGCGCAATGGCAGCAAATGCCTGAACAAGCATGGCTGGACTCGTAAGTGGGCTATGAGGTTGGGCTTTGAGGTTGTCCGTAAGTGGGGGATCAGTGCTATGGAGCGCAACAGGCATGGAAGCTGGCTTGGACGTGAATGATTGTAATGCCATTTGAGCGGTGATGCCAGTGTGCCTTTTGAACCAGGCCTTGTGCTTGGCTGATTGCGGAGGGTGAAGATCAGATGTTGCAACGTGCGTGTCCAATCAGTACCTCCACTCTAGCAGCCCATGGGAGGCCAGCTCTGTACCAACGCAAGGGATATGACATCAAAGATGAAGAAGAATAGTGTGATTTTCGTTGTACGCCTGGCACTGTCGTGTTCCAATTATCACGGCATTATTACTATTGCTAGAACAGGCCTGATAGTGCAGTGAGCCTTATGGCTTCAAAATCTTGCGGGTGGGAACATGTCGTCAATGCAATACTCGAGCTGTGCGGTACAAGGATGCCATGCGTAAGCCTGCATGACAGAGTGAAAGCAGAGCGCTGTAACAAAGATGCTGGGACTATGGCGAGAGTGTGTGGCTCTTGAAGTGGACGCACGGGTACTCGCACACACGGCAAGCCACCAGCTGAGAAAGCCAGGCAAAGCATGAGTGCTTCGAGGGGGCATGTAAAGCCTTGCAATCTGCGCAAGTAGTTGATGTTTGCGTTGGACGTGCTTCATGGTGTGCACTCCCTCCTTGTAAGGATATGCACATAAGATAATGGCTGGTGTTGTTGCATGCTTCGGAATTTCATTCTGCCCTTATACAACTCAGTACCTAGTGCTGAAGTTGGCCATCAAACTTCAAGCATGTAGGAATGTATGTAGTGCCTGGGGGTCGAATGCAATCCCCATGCTCAGTGCCGCTTACCATTGCAAACTTGGAAAACCCTTACTTTGTCCACACAAGGCATTGCGCGCGTGCAAGCAGCATCAAATCCACGAAGATGGACATGGTGATGTCCTCATGGTCCGTGTTGGTCCTGAGCTCTTTGCTGTACGCCAGATGATGTGCTATGTACGATGGGCCTGTCATACCAGACATCATGCCCTTTGCCACCAGGCCTCGCAGCTGCTCATGGTCGGTCAACATCAAGACACGTGGACGTGCTGCTTGCTGCTGCCTCAAACCACGTGCATCCTTATCGACTGCTGGCACGTTTAAGAAGCCTGCATCCCCGTGCAGCAGTGCATCACGCTCCATGGCACACATGTAACTGGCAATCAAGCCCTGCAAGATGTGCAAATAGCATCGGGGAGTATATAGTTATTGCAAGTTGCAGCAGCCAATGCTGAAGAATGCTACATTCGAGGTCTGCGTCTTGGAACGAACGGAAAAAGAAAAGAAAAGAGGAAACAGGAGTTCCCGCTGAGCAAGCACGCATGATTGTGTGCAGTACACATGCGACGTATCATATGGTGGACTTCTGTTGGCGCTTCCCAAGACGCACCTAGAAATAATCCCAGCCCCTGCAGTCATGACAAGCCGTTTATCAGTTGATGCATTGTGTACACCCGTTTGGACAGTTGATGCCTTGTATACACTCGTTTTGACAGTTGATGCCTGGTATACACTCGTTTGGACAGTTGATGCCTTGTATACACTCGTTTTGACAGTTGATGCCTGGTATACACGGTGCGCATACGTGATCTCTGCACGGGTTGAGAACCAGGGCTGAACAGTATGTGGCAAGGCGCGCCTTGTTCAGGCCCAGCTGCCATGTGCCTACCTTATAATGTCCTTGTTCTCTCCTGAGAGGTGGCCCATGCGCAGATGCACTGCCACAAACGGCTTGTCATGGCTGCCAAGCAGCTCTTCTTGCACTTTGTCTGTGGCAAGCTCCGGACGCTTGCTGGGCTGGAACAGACCGCGAAAAATACAATGACTGTGCCAGGACACTTGGAGGAACTGCAAGGAAACGGCAAATCACAGTTGCATGCATGCTACTTGATGATGCCGTCCGGCAGCAAGTTCAAAGCGATAGCGTGTTTGGGATCTCCATCAGCAGCGGATGGGAGCACACATGGCTTACCCAGCGGATGGGACATGGCTGACATGGCTTACCCACGGAACTTGGCCAACGTCGGTTTGTGAAGGTCGCAACACCACTGAATTGGTACTGCAATTGCACGTAGCAGGGACTTGCTTTATCCACATGCCCACATTATCATATCGGGGCTGGGTGAAACTGGAAGGGCACCAGCTGGATGAATGTCCGAAGGGTACAAGACCCTTGTGCCATTATGGTTGAAGACTGGTTCATCGTGCTATAGAACTCACTCTATCCTCCACAGACGCGCATCATCAGCCTTGGGACCAGCATGAATGTGCGTGAGGTTCGCAGCTGCCGGAGACAGCGCTATTGCTTCGTTCAGATACTTAGGTCGGAAGTAAGGCTATAGTTGAGGCTGCTGGCTCTAGGAACGCCTCAATTGGGTACGGGGAAGGCCAAGCGATAAGCAGGACACTGCAAACACGACAAGGTCAGAACGTGAAGTCATTGCACAAGATGGTATCAGTGAGTCAGGACAGCCATCCTCGAGTGGGTTGCTGTGTTCCACAGAAGCCATGAGTGATAGTGATGCAGGCAGGGATCTCACCAGGCTTTTCTGCAGGTTTGTTATGTATATGCACATAATCTGATGCCTGCTGCTTCTGCTAGCAGGTGGCACATCAGCAGCTGCGGTTTGCTTGCGGTCAAGGATCAGATTGCCCACCACTTTCGACAAGGCCACATTGTGTCTGCATTAAAAAAGACGTTCCCCAGTTCTGGGACAATTCGGTGATGATGCGATGGAGTTGGGGTGATGAGTGTACACGTGGCCACATGACCAGTGTCAGACCAGTGTCAGACCAGTGTCAGACTGTCAACAGCTCAGTGTGCGTGGCTGTCACCCACCGTTTGTGCGCTGCCGGCAACTGGAATGTGGGCAGCAGCCCTCGGAGCCTGTCGCCCAGGCCATGGGTGCAGGCATCCTTGCTCGCACAAGCGTTGATCAAATATTTGGCATCTGAGAAGCGATTGCACGTCACATTAGCTGGTGAGCCTCGGTCACATGGACAATAGATAGACATTCTGTACAAGCAATTTCTACACAGCTCGTTCAGTTTCACTTCAGTTCACTTTCGTAGGCCCATGTTAGATTTAGTTGTAAACCGGCACACCTGGTGTGCCCGTGTGCGCCTGTGGAAGGCGATGTAGTCTTTGATCCACGCAGGGCAGTCGTCCAACGAACCCTGGCCTGGGGTCTTCCAATCAAGGCGCTCTCCTGCTCTGTCTTGCCGCCCGAGACGTTGCTCAAGTAAGCTTTCAGATTTGGGCGCGAGAACTGCATCCAGGCTACGCTTTGGAGGATGTGACATTTGCAGTGCTACGCCATTCCCGGACTCAGGCCGAGCTTGAGCGCAGATACCGAGGCTACACAAGGCCACGCAAAGCATCGCACGAGTATGCCCCATCTTGTGATGAGGATTCTAGTGAGCCTATAGGCCGGAAATCAGCATAGAACAGCATAGAATTCGGCACGCCTCGCGTTGCAAGTCTCGGAGACAAAATCTTTGTATCAACCGGTAGATGGTGGATGGTTGGTCGTTTTCACGGAGTACATCACCCGCAACGTTGCTCTTCCATACGATCTCGAGTTGGCGCCCAGGTCGGTTCGAAGACACCTTGTGTCTTGCCTCGGGGGTCTAAAAGCGGGAATTGTTTGCATGCACCCTGTCTTCCTTCTCGACAACCTGTCATTTGATCTTTACTGCGCTTCACCAGGCAATATCAGGTATGGCCAGCCGTACAGTTGGTCGGCAGGGCAGGCCTCACGCCTCAGGACTACACATGTTCGTAGCAACTGTCACCTTTGCGCCTGGATTGCCAGGCCACGCATGGAGGTGCTCGTGCATGAGTCCCAAGTAAGCAGCCTGACTGAGAGTGAGAGACTTTGCAAACAGACAGTGAGCTCAACATGTCCCAAGGTCCAGTGAGTAGGGTCGCTTTATCTCGACCTACACAGGCATGAGCAGATCAGCGCAGGAGCTTAAGACTTGAGGTAAGTGACTCTATTCCTCCGAGTAGCTGGTCATTGCTCAACTTGCTGTTGCGAATCCCTTTCTTACAGCACACTTGATACCAGAAAGCACAGCCTGTAACTGGGCCACACTCAGCCTGCAGGAAACCCGCAACTTCCTATCATGCAGGCACAAATCGTAAGCATGATTCTAGTCCTTCGTAACAGAATGCTGGCACCACCTTTTGTGAGCAGGCCACTTCCGCATCAAAACTGTACCAGCCTGGTGCTCAGCACGTCACCAACTTGGCGCGTGAACAGCCTCAGTCCCAGCAAGCGCCAGAAATGTGCGGCACTCAGACAAGCGTTTCACCCAGTAACTACTCAAAAGCCAGCGGTAACTAAAGAAGCCAAAGAAGCCAAAGCCAAGCCAAAGCCCCTAATGATCCTGATTCCAAGAAAATCATGTAATGACGACGACGACGACGACGACGACGACGACGACGACGACGACGACGACGACGACGACGACGACGACGACGACGACGACGACGACGACGACGACGACGACGACGACGATGACGATGACGATGATGCATCGTTGCCCTGTATGGCTGCTCCAAAACAGCCTGTTCCTCTGACGTACGCCCCCTTACCTGGCTCCCGCCTGTGTTCATGCAGCGCCACACCGCACCAACATACAAGATCGGAAATCCCAGTTAGCAGTAACTTGTCTTATCTTTACTCTGGTGGAAGTATGGGTAGGGGTGGAGCTGGGCTGTTAGGCTTGGTGCACTGCTTGCATGGCTCTGAGCCGTGCCAATGCACGTGATATGAACACATTCTGTTGGCATCATCTTTCACCTGTGACATCCTGAGAAACCGTAGATTTGCCCATCCACTTCAAGCACGTCAATCTGAAACCACAGATGCGGCCAGGCAGACGTGCGCACTGGAACACTGGACGCATGACGATGGCTGTGGCAACTGTGGAGATGTATGTCTGAGACTAACATCTACTAACATACTAACACTGACTAACATTTTGAGAGCTGTGGCATGACAATACACAGTGCACATGAACACTGGTAAGGCTGGTATTTGGTACGTCCTTGCATCCATGATCAACAGTGTCTCATTCTTAGTCAACCCAGTCACCCGTGTCTGCCGCACACTTGCAAAGCACAACAGCAAAGCACACCTGCACTGCCGCACACTTGCAAAGCACAATTTGCACATGGAGCTCACCAATTTATAACTGTTCCTCGTGACTCACATACTGATTTGGCACATGGATACTCATGTGTGTGCAGAACCGCCCCAACCTGCTGCGGCGCGGCATCCATCCCAAACTGGGGCGGATGGAGGTTGGCACGTCCATCCCGAAGTGAAGACGATTGTAGCATGACATGATGGTCAGGGCCCGCAAATTCATCTGTAATCGCCCCAACTGGTGGGCATCCCTCTGTTTTCGGATGCCGATACACTTCAAATTGCAGTGTCACTGACAGACTCACACTGCAGTGGAGCGATAAAGACTTCAAACATAGATTTTTGACCGAATTTTTGCAGAGTGGTCGCCGAAAGAGGGATGACTTTAGGACTTGGGAGGCGAAAATAGAGATGTATATAGCCAGTTAAGGATTCGCAGACCTTCCCCACACTGGTTAACAACAGCTTCTATTTACAATCTCATGTCGTGATACTTCTGCCCATACGGTCATGGCATGGCATGTTCATATCCGCCTGATGAGTTTAGTACGCCATCATGTGGTGAAGCATGTCCATGCTCAACTCTCATCAGACAACACGCCACCCACGAAGCAGCCGCGTCGCTGGTGCACACTCCCTTTGAGTTTGTGTCAGACAGAGGCAGCCGTGACTTACTATTGTTCAGCAATCATATTGTAAGCAATCATTGAACACTCCACATGGCTCGCAAGGTGTAAGGCTTGCCTGGTGCAAGGAATCTTGATGCAAGGAGCAAACAGCACATAAGCGTTGGCCAAAAGGTTTTGCATAACAAACCATCATATTCCGGGCTTTCACCAAGCATCAAATTTCAAATGGTCGTGTGTACCCTAAAATGTGTATGTTGTACCCTACAATTGGGTATGTTGTACTTGATGTGTGTACCAGAAGAACTCAGAGCTACCTGCGCACAAAAAAAAAGATGTTTGCCAAAGATACCTGCGCTCCTAGGTTGACCCCCACTCATGCTACCTGAGCACAACTGTTGTTCTATAACAAGTCAGGAAAATAATTTTTGCCAAGTTTGTGGTGGTGGTATGTGAAGGCGACGTTCCTGCACAGCAGTGCATGTACGGTTGGTTCACACCAAGCTCTCTGCAATCCCCAATCGTTACCGAGCCCAATTGGTGAGTTTGTGTCCTGCTGACGCCTGATGGTGAGTTTTGTATGCCTGATACGTATATGTGAACTGCTGACCACCAATGGTTTAAGGCATTCAAGGCACTTTAACAAAGCAATTGGCTCTGATTCTTGTCTACGCCGACGCTTGATCTCCAAGTCACATTTCTTAATGATCGTTATTTGTTTTGTCCCCTTCCTACAGTAATCTGGTTTGTCTTCAAAGGCTTTGCAGCCTTCTGGCTCGGCTTCTTTGGAGCTCTCTTGATTATTGCACTTGCGTTGCCCACGATCCTGTTGATGGCAGGCTTGTGCCACCATAACAGGTCCCGGTTGCAGAAAACAGTGGCAGGCGTGGTAACTTCCTGAAAACGCAATCCAGATGACTCTTGGGACTCCAGCAAGCCCTGCAGCCACGTGACAGAGTACACATGGAATTCATGAACAGTTTCCTCTTGCGCTTAGCGTCGGCGGTCTGGCAAGCTTCCTGAGCTAGGCAGCCATGGTGATGTCAGAGACTCCGGACAGCCCAACATCCGACTAACTCTGATAGTTGGCAAGGTTCCATTTCAGACAACGGATGTTGCTGTGCATGACATCACACCGCCAGCCAAGCCATCTGCACATGCTGGCCAGTCTTTAATGTGTGGCAGCAAGCTGCAACTGGGGCCAGCAGTGCATGGTTACACTCACAAACATGTGGATCTTCAGTTCGTTCTTCTGACCAGATTTACGACTGGTTTTGGTCAGGAACGTGATGGCAGCCGAGGCAAGATCATGCGGCCTGCAGTCACGACATGAACAAGTGCAAACAATCAAGTGGCACAACAGGTGAACCAGATGGATGAATTACACAGTCAAGAAATTGCACTGGTCGCGTTGGATGAGCGCCCTGGGTTGCCCTGCATACTTGGTTGTCCTGCTGGACTAAATACCGCGCAGGTGGTAATGGTCTCACCTGCTAGACTACATTCCAGGGCGTGGCATGATTGGCCTTTCCTTCAGCAAACTATGTAAATAGTAGATGGCTCACCTGTGCACTGCGTACTCGTTGTGCAGTACCTTGAACTCGTAGCCCAGCAGGCGGAGGTGCAGGATGTGCTGCAGGCAGACAAGGCTGTGCCATTGCTGTTGATCAGTGCAACCCTACATTTGATTAAGTTGAACTACTTCGGTACATGCCTGACAGGGCTGCTGGGTGAGTAGACACGCTTTTCAGCCCTGAGACTGCTCAGACACACTAGGTGGACAGCTAGATAAGAGCGCTGTCAATGTGCATGAGCCTCTGCGCATTCCATACCTGAATCTTGTTCTTGCCAAAACCACGAAACCGCTCATCATGCCAGGGCATGTCCAGCCGGGATCCTATGAGCCACGGCTCGTACCTGTGCACACAGAAAGCACACGTTTTACGTTCAACGGAGTGACGCAACGGAGCAGATCAGTTACTGCCGCAAGGCTTGTCTCACTCACCCCTCAACGTATTCAATTGTGTAGTCCTCGTTTGCTTGCATCCAATGGGTGTAGTTGGTGGGTGCATGGCCGGGTGGAAACCTTTCCACATGAAATGCGACAACCACTCCTTCCTTGTGCGCAGTCATGATGACTTCCTAAACACAGTAAGGCAGGCGACTTGTCACTTCTTACGGCTGAAGGTCGCGTCAAGCGTGCATCACAGCCTAAGCTACAGGCCTTGTGCATAATTGTTCGCTTCTTTGCTTGATTAGTACAGAAGGCTCAGGCTCCCAATTGCTCAGGTGCTCAGGCGCTCAGGCGCTCAGGTGCAATGTCAATGTCTTATCAGTTGCTGTCGGGTGA
This sequence comes from Chloromonas sp. AAM2, assembly GCA_004335635.1. Taxonomy (NCBI): domain Eukaryota; kingdom Viridiplantae; phylum Chlorophyta; class Chlorophyceae; order Chlamydomonadales; family Chlamydomonadaceae; genus Chloromonas; species Chloromonas sp. AAM2. The sequence goes on along the minus strand of QAXH01006800.1, from coordinate 72,773 downwards.
TATGCAGCACTTCCGCGGGGTGCACGGGGGAGCACTAGGATTGGTGGCAGAATGGCAGCAGCTCCTGTCACTGCTGCATTCTAGGCGCTGATCTGGTTCCATCACACACAGACCCATCACCAGAGATTGTGCTGAACTTTCAACTCAATCGCTTGGCCCACCTTGCCTGCAGTCACCAGTGCATCCGCCCATGGGGCATGTTCATACCGACGCTGAACCTCAAAGCCGGGTATCACCCACACCGTGTGATTCATCTGCGGTGCCAAGCAGCATGGGCAAGCTTGTCGACCATGACACGTGTTCCAAAGGTAAAGGTGTGGCAGATGAAAATAACGATGTTGATCTGAATCACGTCAAGTGACCCTCTGCTCCGACAATCATACAGCCTGACGAACTTGTGGCCCATGGAACATGATGTAAAGGGGTACAAGTCATGTTGTTCATGCCAATTGAAACAAGTGACCATGTCTGCCCAGCCAGTCCGACCAGCACCGAACAAACAAAGGCAAGTGTGGGTGATGACTGGTAATGAATGGTCATGGCGGCCACCAAGGATGAACCAAGCCTGCTATTCATCTAGCGTGGCTTGGCCTACAGATCTAACAGTCATTGCTCAACGCATGCCCAGAGCACAGAGCGCCAGCCCATGCCAGGTATTCATCGCCCTTACTAACCTGACTGAGTAGCGCTTGTGCCTGTGTCTCGTTTGACATGCGCTGGTACAGGGATGCGCTGGGCAGCAAGTCTACGTCCAGGAGCGCGATTAAGGGCGTCTCAGTCTGGAATCAGCAAGGAGCACAAGACGGGTTGTCAGACAAGCAGTGCATCCTCAAGGCACGGCCTGTTGAACAGTCACAAAACAGGCAGGACGGTGCAGACAGTACAATTTCATCGCTGCATATGGCTGCTTCCATATTGCGTATGAGTACACCTACATTGCGTATGGGTATTGTATCAACCTGGGATATCATAATAACCACATCAAGGGGGCCCACATGCACCGAGCGCGAACGCTAGCAAGCCATGCAAGAGACCAGGCTGGATACCGTCCTAATCAACCCTGAGCAACAGAACGCAAGTTCAAGGCGCAAAGAGCATATTGCAGCCAAGCGAGCACTGAAACATCCTAAGGTATGCCTGAACAGGCACGCAAATCGGCACTAGGACGAGGTATGTACCGTGTACGAGGTGGGTCCTTGATCTGCAGGTAGCACATCTGTTCATGTGTCTGTGCAGTACGCACCTGGAGACGTGCCAGATTGCGCAATGAATTCACAGGGAACAGCATCATTGCACGGTGTTCGGTGTACACCTCAGCAGCGACTACAACTCTCAGGCTGCAGGCCAAGGGCGCCTGCTGCATATCAGACACCAGCGCGGCCACCTGAAAGCAGAAGGCAATACACACGGTCCAAACTGTGCTACAACACCAAAAAAACAATTGGGATGTGCTTCGTGCACTCTTGGTCTGCCTCGGTGCAATTTGATGCAAACAGTGGTTATAGTAAGGATTTGAACATGGCCAGCTGCTCAAGCAGCAATACGTCTTTCAATCCTTCATAAAACTTGGCCTTCCTCGGCGCAGTTGGTGAGTGTTGCAGGGCGTTGGTGTAGCCTCAAATAAAGTGTGCTGAACGCATCACTACGACATCAACAGCTATTGTTTGTCAGTTCGGGTTCGTGTGCAGCATTGCTCGCTCACACCTTCAAAAGCACATCCTTGAGCTCCTCCCTTGAGCTCTCTGTAAAGTTGCCTGCCTGGTCTTGAAACACAGGGTGGTGGAGGGCTGCGCTGATTGTCCCAGGCCAAGATAGGCATTGAGATCTGAGTTGTTCCAGGCGCGCCAGGTTGCACGTAGTGACAATAGTGAGAGAGGACGCGTTAATTTGGTTGGCGGGCACCCACACCGTGCCCACCTGTACAGGATGTGGCAATGGGTTGAAGCAATGGCAGGGTGCTGAGGCACCATGAGTGCAGAAAGTGGCAATTGGGGGTGTAGCACTGACAGCGTGGTGAGGCGTCATGAGTGCAGGATGCGACGAAATCGTGATACTGGAGAGGAAGCCGGTCATGTTCACGCCATGTTAAGCCACCTACCACTCTCAGCGCCGGCAAATCATCGGCCATCGCCGTGGCCCAGGTCATGTTCTTGGCTTCGTACCGGGAGTTCCAGCAGCTCATGACGCCTTCCATGGTTGCCTGGGACATACGCCCGCCAGCCTCGGAAAGCCGACCTTCCGGGCTCAAGGATGAAGGCGTCACCTCCAGGTCCAGTCCTGAGGCAGCATCGCTCGCTCCTTCGAACAGATCCTGCCACGCCACTGTCCATGACGCAGATGCGGGCTTCAAAAGTGACCACATCTGACCGTAGAAACTGTACAGATTTTTATGGGAGTCTGCTACGCTTTCTTGGACGAGCACTCTTCGACTGGCGCCGGATGAGCCTGCAATGTTGTCCTTGTGTAGGCGCAAGGCTTCGCTTACTGCAACGTTAGGTTCATGGTGGAAGAACAGAATGAGCAGCGCTAAAGCAACGCAGCTTGAAGCGTATATTATGACTTTCATCTTTGCTTCCTGCAGCAACGATATTGCGCGAAGCACCCGATGTGCTCGCGCGTGGTCAATGACAGGCGCTTATATGAAATGTTTTGCGATGGCCCGAGGCGGTCACGTTGCTTGACCGGGAACCGGCGCTGGCCGCACAGCTCAATCGCTCGAAATGCATCCACACCCGGATCTAAGGACCTCTGCATTGCTACCCCAGCCATCGACATCATTACTTGGCACGATCCTGCCTGTAGTGAGCTTTCCTCGGAAGTCCGAGGAGACCTCGTCGAGTCCGAGGCTCAGAAACCGTCGCGCCTGGGATTGCCCGACAAACAACGGAACGTCTTTGTTGTCAGTCCACTCTTCGTATACAGCCGTCATAATTCTTCAAGAAGACAGATCTCAAGATGAGCCGTACAATTACGACTGTGTGCGTCCTCTGCGCTCTCCTTGTCTGCAGCAGAGGTTACCAGGATTCGTCAGAGCCTGGAATCGCAGTTCAGCCAACAAATCAACGCGGCTTGGCTGCCAGCAAGTCCTCCAAGCCTTGGGAGAATGAAAGCTTGGTGACACAGCGCATTGAGCTAGGCAAGAATGGTGGCGAGCACTTCAACTGGAAGACCCCAGGCCAGGGCTCGTTGGACAATTGCCCTGCGTGGATCAAGGATTACATCGCCTTCCACCAAAGCACACGCGGGACACCAGGTAATACAGCTAAGAAGCAGGTCAAGCGTGTGTGGGTGTTGCGTCTACAGAATGTCCACGGATTGTCGGTGCGTCCGAGGCTCACCGGCTGGTGCAAATGCGCAATCGCTTCTCAGGTGCCAAGTATTTGATCAACGCGTGTATGCACAAGGACGCTTGCACGCATGGCTTGGGCGACAGGCTCCGAGGGCTGCTGCCCACATTCCAGTTGGCGGTGGCGCACAAACGGTAGGCATCTTTGCCTCGAGAACGGTTGTGCACTCAAGCCTGGTTCAACCTGCCTGTGCGTGCATTTTTACTTGAGTGCATCATGACATGCTGTATTTCAACATGCGTACAGTGTCTTGATTATCGCATGGCCTTCGCCTGATCCAATCGAGGCCTTTCTGGAGCCAGCTGCCATGAACTACAGTCTCACATCTGACTTGGACATCGACCTGGCACAAGCCACAAGATTGCAGCCATTCCTTGTCAATCTCACTCACGCCAATGCTGGCCCACGCGCGGATGATGCACGGTTATGGACTATTGAGTGAGTTTTTAGCACAGCACCATAGCCTGTTTGGTCCACCGCCAAGCACACGATAAGGACAGTACCTTTGACAGCACCCCAGTGTGTGGTGAGTCGCAACTCATGCCTGTCTGGCAGACGGTAACAAAGGCCTGAGAAAGTGAAAGCTTCTACTTTTGTGCAACACAGCGTTGCATATCATGATATCATATGGCATATCATATAGATAGATGGGCATATCATATGCCGGGGATATCATATGCTAACACCCTGTGAAATTTGCATGGCCATGCTAGCGTTTGGTGCATGCAAGCGCTCTCTCATACCTGTATCTATGCACCAGAAGTTGAGAGTGGACATGAAATGCCAACAGCCACCTGCGCAACGTGAGCACCAATGCCTTACTGGGTTACTGACATGTGCGACCTTGTGCAGTACAAATAGGATGGTGTATCGCCCAGACAACCCCAAGTCTGGAGAAATGAACTGGGTAAGTGGCCAGCTGGTGCGTCTTACAGGATTGCACTTGACACGATTGCACCATCGTTGTCTGGCCTCGTGCTTTTATGTCTATATGTTGATTGTATAGTGGTTCGCAGGAAATCGGCGGTGCCAGTAAAGGGCAAGCGGATGATGAGAAGATGTTCAAGTCGACATCTGCACTCACATCACCCTTGAGACATCTCGCATCGCATATTGATGGCATGTGTTCTTCACATTACGGTTATGTTTGGTCACAAAGGGTTTTTGGTGCAATTTGTTTGCCTTGTGGCACTGGCTTGCAGTTCTCTCGGGTGTCCTGGGAGGCGCATTGCATCTACCGTGGGCTGTTCCAGCCGAGTGCAAGCCTGGAGGCTGCAACAGACAAGGTGCAAAAGGAGCTCCTGGGCAACGTTGATCAACCGTTCGTGGCGGTGCATCTCCGCATGGGGAATTTGGAGGGAGAAAACAAGGACATTCCAAGGTGAGTGCACATGGTTCACGCCAGCGGTAGCCCATGTGGAACAATTACGCTTGCAACAGCTGGATGGATTGTGCGCTAGACGTTGCACTGTGCGCCAAGTGTGTTGGCAAGCAGAGCCTGCAGTACTCAATGCAATGCCGTGCGACAGTGGATTAATCGCAATCATGCATGTGTGTGCTGCATGCAGGGGCTGGGACCATTTCCAGGTTGGTGTGCCCAAAGACAAAGTATATGGTAGGCAGAAGTGAGGCTTGCAAAACGTTGGAAATGCTAGGTCTTGCAATCACGGTTGAAACGGCCTAAGCAGGACATTAGGCCCTGTACGCCTTTATGCAAACCTGCAATTTGCAGTGGGTGATATTTCTGGTATCTGTCTGTGCATAAAGCAGTCGCTATGCTTGCTTGTGCAGGGTGTTGTGGCCAGTTACAAGTGTGCCATGGAGCGCGATGCACTGCTGCACGGGGATGCAGGCTTCCTGCAGCAGTCAGTGCATGATGCCCAAGACCGTGATTTGAGGCAGCTGGATGGAAAACCAGACACCTCTAACAGACCAACACGTCCACGTGTCTTGATGATGACCGACCATGAGCAGCTGCGAGGCCTGGTGGCAAAAGGCATGCTGTCTGGTATGACGGGCCCGTCGTACATTGCACACCATCTAAGCTACAGCAAGCTGCTCAAGAACAGCAAGGACGGCCATGAAAGCATCACCATGTCCATTTTTGTCGACCTGATGCTGCTCACTCGAGCACACTGCCTCGTCTACTCGCGGTCCGGCTTCCCCAAGTTTGCAATGGTAAGCTGTTGATGCACCCGCATCCTATAATGATAATATATTGCCTCACAGGCACGTGGGTCACAGGCATGTGAAATACATTGTGTGCCGCAATGTTCTGAACGTTGCGACACAACCTGACAAATGTATATGCTAGCTCAGACACTTGGCTCTGGCCTGAGCAGAATGAAATGTCAGAGTATGCAACAATTCCCACCATAAACTTCGATGAATGCCTTTGTCCGTGTGTCCACTCTTGATCAGCGCTCTGTTCTCACTGCCATGCAGGCTTATGCATGGCACCCTTGTACCGCACAGCTCGAGTATTGTATCCGGGAAATGTTCCCTCCGGTTTCGCACTGAGGCTTACCTTGAGACACACACTCTACACCACTGAAGGGTGGGATAGAGCCACGGCTTTCTGCTTCCGGTGGCCGTGGATGATAGGAATCAGGAGAGCATGCCATCCCCAACCAGTGGCCTGCATTCATTTGAATAGCACAGAATCTTCAGGTAAGGCTTACTTTGACTCACTCTTCTTCCACTTCATTTTTTGCACTTTTGAACCCTTTGACCGGACAACGCTGATGTTTCAACTCCAATCAGCTGTTGGCGTGGACTCAGCTTCATCCTCCATGGCAGCTTGCTGCCTTCTCAGCCTGACACGTGCGCCGCCACCAGTAGGCTTTGCCACGCCACACAAATCGTGATAGCATTGGTGCAGCACTCGTTGACAGCGCTGTCATATGGGGTTATCCTCGGGTTTCGACTCACTCCAATGGTTTTCTTGCTGTGGCCGCCTTCTGGGCTTGTCCAAGAGTATACTAGTGTACAGAAGTTATTACGGACAGGAGATGCTTCAGCACTTATGACTTGCAATCTGCTATGCGTAGAAGTTGCCATCATGAGGCCTCGCATCGCACATTGTGTTGGCACTGGTTGGGCAGTGTAAAGGTTTTCAGGCGCTAACGGTTCGGATATTTCTGTTTCCACACTCAGCTTCCGTGTTGCAGCGTCCTCTTCAGGATGGTGTTCTGGGCTGAGCCACATAAATGAAAGAGAGACCCACAACAGGCCAGAGAACTGACTTGACGCTAACTTGATGAGGAAATGCTTTGGATGTTTCAGACAGTGGCAACGCGCTAATTGGAACAGCATCTCTCACCGCATGAATCACATGCTGCATGGTGAGCGAGCATACCATCAGCACGTGTCACACTAGTAAAGGAGAAGCCCGAGCCAGCGGTTGGTTGCCCCTGTGGTGGTCAACCCATGGAACGCCTTCTGGTGGCACTTCATAACAGCCTATCAGAAATCCGCAGCATCAAACAGAGTTGTGCTGTGACAGCCTCAGTTTGATGCATGAGGCACGTGGCTTTGACGCACGTGACACTTACAATCAAGCATGCTTCCCAGACGGTTGGTCAAGGCTGGTTACATGCTATGATTAGAGCAGAAGCAGGCACTTAAATCAAGGCACTTTTACATCAGTAGAGGGCACTTTCACTTGGGTCAGCCCAGGCGCTGCCTGGTCTCAGGGGCCCACATGTTAGCTCGATCTGCAATGGGTATGGTACGCATCGACCAGCTTGTCACACGTTCTTATATGTCACGTTCTTATTCACAGCTTACAGTTACAGCTGTGAAACAAACAAAGGCCTACTTGCCAGCCCCTTGCAGAACATCCCATGCAGAACATGCTCATGCAGAACATCCCATGATCGCATGTCACCCTCTTGACTGAGGCTTTTTCTTGCGCAGCCTCTCTCGCACGTCTCTCGGCAGGTCTTCAAAGCCGTTGGGATCACTGCTGGCTCACAGGGCTTCAGCGTACTCTCGGGCACGCTTCACGCGGTGTGTGGGGTTCACGCAGCTGGACATCTACTGCAAATCCGGCATCCATACCGCCTGATTTTGTCGGCTAATACAACGCAGGATGTCGGCTTCAGAACGTGCACAATTGTGTGCAAAGCTTCGGTTCGACGCCCCCTTGAAGGCGTCCCTCGTTGTATTCATGGGCTAGCGTTCACGCAGTAAGTCAGCGACGCCTCAACGTGTCCCCACGGCGCCCGGCCTCCTGTGCGAACACAATGGAAGGACGACCTTGGTTGTCTCGGATGTCCGAACACACCTCCCAGATCAGTTCGGCGCTCAGCTTTTCACCTGTCGTTCCGTCCAAGGTGTGCCGCCACGCCAGCTCGTCGGACGAAATCATGGATGCGCTGGTAGCGTAAAATCCTGTACCTCCTGTCACAACAGAACTTGGCTGAGCTGTCGCACACCAGGCTAGCGACTTGGCGCCCCGTTCGATCATCCAAGGAAGCAAGTTCGATGATACCGAGATGCGTTTCTTTTCAGTCGCTTTGGAATTCCTTAAGGCTGATAGCGTCCCGAGTTTGTCAGAACCAGCGCGGTCGGGGCGTGCATACACTCAACAAAGCCAACGCCCCCTCTAGCCTGTGTTCAACATCAATGCTAGAGAACACGATGAAGCTTCTCATCTGTAGCACGGCAGTTCTTGGCTGCATTCTATTGGCACTGGCAATGTTCGATACAAGCTCGACCTCCACCACCATTGCATCCTCTTCACTCGTGCGCATCCAACAGCAGTTTCCATCCAGTTCAGGAATTGGTGCCAGGCGGGAGCTTCTAGGCCAGGCTAGCACAGAGCATTCCCAGAGAATGGCACTGTACAGCTTCTACGCGAGCATGTGGGCCATGCTCGAGCCATCATCTACAGCATGGGCGGTCGCTTGGGACGCGCTGTTCGACGGTGTCCCAGAACATGCTTTCCCAGGGCTAGGCTTGGACGGTTTGCCGACGCTATCAGAGGGAGACAAAAATTCCCAAGCTGGCGAGCAAAGGATGCAAGATAACATGAAAGGCGTCATGCGCTCCTGGAACTCGCAATACGAGGCCAAGAACATGACCTGGGCCTCCGCGATGGCTGATGATTTGCCGGCACTCAGAGTGGTGGGGGCAATTTGAATCATGGGCCAGCAGATCGCCTCCACTCTAATACATTTGTCACAATTTGCGGCCCCCACCACCTTCACCACCCCTTGTTGTCGCTTTTTGCGCAGGTGGGCGCAATCTGGGCTGACAGCAGCAAGCAGAATGCGTCCTCTCTCACTATCGTTACGACCTGCAACTTGGCGCGCCTGGAACAGCTCAGATCTCAGTGTCAGGCGTGGCCTGGGACCATCAGCGTTGCCATCCATCAGCACGTGTTGCAAGAGGAAGCGGGCAACCTGACAGAGAGCTCCAGAGAGAAACTCAAGGACATGCTGCTCAAGGTGGGTGGGTGGGTGGGTGATCATCGTACATTATAATGGTTTTGCACCTGATGGACTGTGTTTGTGTGCTGAAGGTGTTTTGTTACAATTGTACATGAAAAATGGTTCTGAAACTGGACTGGCTGGCTGGCAGTCCTTGTCCTGCTTTAAGTTTTGAATGAGGTGGAGGCTCGCTGACTTTGCTAGCCTCACGGGTCTGCCACACTTGAACACTGGAGGTAAGGTGCCTACAAACCCTGAATTTGCTCACTTCTCTGTGGCCTGCCATTCATGTGAATCCTCTGTGGCCTGCCATTCATGTGAATCCAGACAAAAGAGTGTGTGGAGCTCAGAAACTTACGTATGGCAAACCACAGTAAGCCCTGCAGAGCCACGTTTGTTTATGTTCATGTTCATGATGGCAAACCCCAGCATGCCCTCATGTTACATTTGTTGTGCGTGTGCTGTGCACTATACTCTGCCAAAAGGCTTACTTCACTGGACACATGGGATGAGTTTCTCTGTGCTGTGCTCAGGTGGCCCGTTTAGTTGCTGATATGCAGCAGACACCATCGGCATGCAGCTTGAGAATTATGCTGGCTGCTGAGGTGTACACGGATCAGAAAGCAACCATCCTTTTCCCCGTCAATTCGCTGCGGAACCTCGCACGACTTCAGGCAAACGGGGGTTGGGCATGTGCAAAAGGGGCATCTGTGACAGTTGTGCTTGTCCAGCCCTGATGCATTGCATCAGACGATGGCTTTCTCACTTCAGCAAAGGTCTCGCTCAGCCATCTAGTCTACTAAAACCGCACACTGGCTCCGGCACGTGAATGAGTGGTCTGCAGCCATCCTCCTACACATCAATACGTTGCATGGCTTGCGAGTATTCACGCTCGGTGCATGTGGCCCACTTGGAGTTTGGATGACGACTGTTACCCATTGGTGAAATCGCCATGCTGTCCTCGCTGCTCGTTTTGCAGGCTGACACACCTTTGCTCGCGCTCCTGGACGTAGACTTGCTGCCCAGCGCATCCCTGTACCAGCGCATGTCAAACGAGACACAGGCACAAGCGCTGATTGATCAGGTGGGCACATCCAACTCACTGCTCAATGCTGGCTCTTACTATGGGTGGAGGTGCCAGTAGGTCACACGGTCACGTTGAAGTGCCCCAGTGGTCAGTAATTCAGGCCAGAATTAGAGCTTAGCCATTCAGTCCCTAGAAGCTAGCTTAGCACAATGGCCCTAGGGCTCAAGTCTCGTAGTAGGCCTGGGCTTTGTCCTCACATAGCACTGTTGAGGGTGTTGCAACACAGCGGCCAAGGTCATTCAGCTTGCTGGCTGGTAATGCACATCAGATATGCATCGTGATTGTGTCAGACAACTCTGCTTGATGATCAGCTGTCATGGCTCAATGATTGTCAGACGCGTAATTCTTAAAGAGTGACTAGCTGCAGTATCTTGGGTTGAACCTTGATAAGCCATGTAATGATGATGATCGGGATAATGGGGATGATGGTTATGATTATGATTACGATTATGAGCAGCAGCCTTGTCAATTGCTCCTGCTTGGTCACACAGATGAAAGACACGGTGTGGGTGATACCCGGCTTCGAGGTGCACCAGCGGTATGAGCACTCGCCATGGGCGGATGCACTCGTGTCCGCCGGCAAGGTGCGCGGGGACAGAGGGTGGTTGGGCAATCCATGGGCGACCAATACATCAGTAACACAGGATAAGTAACGCAGCTGCAGCCACATGGCATACGACATAGCACATGGTGGATACGTCTGTGCCTGGCAGATGGAAATGTCTCGAGTGTCACTGCAAAGAACGTCACTGCAGTGTGGACGTAGGGCGGTGGGCTCTTCGGGTCACAGTCGATATGCGTATCCGCTAGCCCAAAGTAAAGCTCGGATGACACTTGCCATGAATGCGTGTCTGGAGCACTGGCGAGTTGCCACAGGCCGTGTACTGTGAGCCATGAATGGGTGTTCCAAAGTCGAGCCATGCTGGTGAATTTGAAAGCGCATGCAGAGCAGCATAGAGATGTACGTTGATATCTGTTTGCATAATGATGCTTGTAAGGTTCCAGAGTGGTTGATTTGCACAGTTTTCTGTGCATGTGTCTGCCCCTCCAGCAAAACCTGCATGTTCACTACCTGATGGTTATCAACCTTACACACTTCCTCGTGCTCCGTGTGCAGGAACTCATTGCCGCAGCGTACCGTGACAATGTCGTCGTTCAGTTCCATATTGACAGGTTTAAAGCCGGCCACGGGCCAACCAACTACACTCACTGGATGCAAGCAACTGAGGACTACCCGGTGGAATACATGGATGGGTAAGTTTTGAAGGCAATGCAGGTTGAAGATGTGTGAAATCCCCAGCAACCAAAGCGGCAGGTAGTCATTACGACCTGGCCTGCCCAGTCGCCACTAGGATACAGGGTTGAACCCTTCTTGCTTTCAGGAGATACAGGTGAAAAGATCCTCACAGCAGGCTGTTGGTAGAAAAGTGATCCAAGTGCTCTACACCGTTGTTTGAGTTCCATATGAGCTGGCCTGACGCCCACATGTCTTTTTGATGTGGTATCCTGCAGGTACGAGCCGTGGTTGATAGGATCCCGGCTGGACATGCCCTGGCATGATGAGCGGTTTCGTGGCTTTGGCAAGAACAAGATTCAGGTATGGAATGCGCAGAGGCTCATGCACATTGACAGCGCTCTTATCTAGCTGTCCACCTACTGTGTCTGAGCAGTCTCAGGGCTGAAAAGCGGGTCCACTCACCCAGCAGCCCTGTCAGGCATGTACCGAAGTAGTTCAACTGACTCGAATGTAGGGTTGCACTGATCAACAGCAATTGCACAGCCTTGTCTGCCTGCAGCACATCCTGCACCTCCGCCTGCTGGGCTACGAGTTCAAGGTACTGCACAACGAGTACGCAGTGCACAGGTGAGCCATCTACTATTAACATAGTTTGCTGAAGGAAAATGCCAATCATGCCACGCCCATCATGTACGTGGCCAGCAGGGCACGTAGTGTAGGACACGCAGTACCTGCGGACATTAAGCGCGGTTGCGTGCACGCGCTGACAAGCGACTTCAATGGCATGTTTGCATGTGCTGACACCACCTGACACTTCCTTGCTGCAGACCACATGACCTATCTTCTGTTGCCAAGGAGTTCAATACCAAGTTCAGCCGCAAGACCGGCCAGAAGAACGAGCTGAAACTCCACATGTATGTGAGTATGACCATGCACCACCTGGCCCTGTTACAATCTGCCGTGGCACCGTGATTCTAAAGATCTCGCGTCCTTTCTCGGCACAATGCGGCAGCTGTGCACACACGAGAGATGAGTGCAACAGAGTAGTGTGCTCCGGCCAATCACTGGTCACTTCAGTGTGGATGTAGGGCGGTGGGCTCTCTGCATCCCCGTTTCAGAGAGCCCGGTAGCCTGATGTGATCCATCCATCCGAAGAACAAAAAAAGAAGTTTGCCAGTTCTGGGACAGTTCCTGGTGTCTCAGTGGCGAGGTGTCTGTGGGAAACTAGTATTTTAAGCAGACGTCCTTACTAAGTTTTCTAAACGATAATGAAACGATGCCACCAGTTCCAGTGGTATTGACTAGGATTGAGTGGTATTGACTGGTGGGAGTGAGAAATGTGTAACTGCACCCCTGTCCGACCCACATGATATGCCATCCCTGAACCTGCCTTGCATGCAGGGTCTACTAGATAAGCAAGAAGATGCCGGCTACAGTTTCAAGGCTGTCATGGCACGTGCTACTCATCACAGTATTCAACAGCTGGCATGGTGGCAGATCCCTAAGGAGAGCTTGCAGCAGGCCGTAGCCAACCGAATGACCCAGAGTTTGATGAAGCCAGGCGCAGCAACTGTCAAGCATGGCCGTTCTAAGAATAGCAACAGATCCAAGAAGGCCAAGAAGGCCAGGAAGGCCAGGAAGGCCAGGAAAAGCATGGTCATGGTCTGATTGGCAAGTGCAGGCCGTGCGCATGGCAATGGGATTGGGAGCCATGCCGCCATGGGAGTTGGTCATGAGCTTGGAAGCACCAGTAGGCTTCTAACCGCCCCGGGCAGGTTCGTATACAGCATCATCTGACAGATTCAACACAGCATGATGCGTGCACCAACCAAATGCCATCGAATTAATTTGCGTTCTATTGCGTTTGGTCCATAGACGTGCATGGTATATGGGTGAAGAAGAACGTTGGACATGACTAAAGAAAGGGTGTGATTATGAAAGGAAGTCAACTTTCAACAACCTGAAACGTTGGCTAGAGCAAGGGCCAGCTCACGCAATTAGCTTGAATCTTCTCACACCTTGTCGCTAGGCTGCACCATAAGGACACAGCTTGTGTAGCTGGGGCAAGGCATGTCTTTTCATTTTCTGCTGTGGAAAAGGCCACATTATTGGCTCAGGGTGTAGTTTCGCAGTACAGACCTCCGCATGTACAATGTAGACATGCAATTTTCAACGCGGACTAGCTTCTTACTTAGGCAGCTTTGGATGATGCACTCAGCTGATGATGGGCTCGGCTAATGATGACAGGCAGGATGACACGAGACATCATTAAGAGCTGGGTAAAGCCGGGCCAGTAGTAGAGTGCGGCCTAGCCCTGTTTATTGAGGTACATTTGCCAGCCTGGGTTGGGTCTTGCCAGCCTGGTCTTGATCTTTGCAATCAAGGTTTGGGAGGAATGATAGACTCCACATCAATCAGAAGCGACTTATGAGGCCAGCAAGGCACTGTCGTGACGTTCCTCTGAAAATTTATGAAACAGCAAGCGATTGTCAATTCAGTGCTCGGTGGGACGCCTGGCCTTGACATATGAAGGCACATGCAGAGAGAAAACCACACTAGCTGGCGTGTGCGTGTGTAGCCATGTTCCACACAAGTGTAATCGTGGAACAACTCGGTCTGGGATTACAAAAAGCGCTTTGGACTGGCTGTGCACTCATCCTACGTGACGAGCACACAGGAAAACCAGACAAGGCTGAGTGCAGAACATCCCTCCCTCGATGTTTGCTGCATGCGTGGCAGCAAGGCTGTTGTTTGGTTGACTTGCAAACAAAAAATCCAGCAGTTGATGGTTTTTTGTGGCACTGCCGCTAGGCTGATGCAAGAGAGCGAACCAAAAACGCAGTTGGCCCATGTACAGCCAAGGGTGAACGAAGGCAATAAATTCATGGCGTCAAGCGGAGGTGTCAGTCTTGGGCCGGAGCAGCAGGTAGATGGCAGGGCCAACCACGGGCAGCACGGAAAGCACAGGCAGCCAGGTGTCCCTGCATTGGACCGTGGTCAAACATGCATGGCACCATCCTGTCACGTTAGAAGCAAACATACCTTCAGCAGTACAGTGCAATGCCTGACACATGGCTGCAGATTATGGCTGTCAACGGACACTGGCTGCGCTGGCATATCGTGCACATACTGTTGTGGGTATGATCATGTCATGCGTGGTCTGAGCAGTGCGAGCACACACTTGACTGTGCATGCAGGCGTCAACTTCATGCGCAGAATCCTCTGTGAACAATGGTGCGTAGGACTCCGTCATGTGGTTGATTTGATGTGAGCAAACAATTCTGTGCATGCAGGCAAAGCCTCAGGTCTTCCTATCAATCGCATCTCACAGCCACTTAGGGGTGGCTCTCGGATTGAAGTGTCATCCTTGGCAATGCATGCTCCTCCAGACAGCAGTGCACATGCAAACAATGGCCAACCACGTGTGTGATATGCTATGTCTCAGGTCTTCCTATCAGAACCATGGTCATCTGCTGTTAACAGCCTCGATACTGTACGTTTCATCATCATCGACATGCGTGTGTGTGTGATTGTATGTGTGCAAATGAGCTGGGCATTAGCAGATGTGCACATCCATAATTGCAAACAGAGCTGACTGAAACCACAACTCAACTTCGTACATGCACACCAGCGTACCTTGGGCCCCATTGCCGCCCCTCTGCATCGTTATACATCCAGAAGGGTGCAAAAGCTGTCAAGCACATGAAGTCCAAAGTGGTCACGTGCACTAGCCTGCTCTCCTCTATCAACTTGCCGTAGTCAGCCCAGGCCGCACCGCCTGCAGAGCCGGCAACAAGAAGTCAGTTCAGTGTTGCATCTGGGCACAGGCTCACGAGCGGTGGGCAAGCATGAGATGCAAATCCAAGGCGCTGCATTGTCTTACTACTTCTCAGCTGTGATTGAAATGGTGTCGTTGCCCTCCTACATTGTATCATGTGATGCAATACCACCCTACATGGGCTGGATGAGAAAGCAACCACTCCATGCTAAACCAAGCTTTGCCACGGCTCACCAGCGGTGGCTGCTGAGTAGAACTGGTACAGGGTGGCCAGCAGCAGCAGTGCGGGCAGGACAGGCGTTTCCGCGCCCTTCATGAAGAGCCTGTTCCAGCCCTGGAGCTCCTCCTTGGGGGGTGGCAGCTGCTGGTCCCGCGCTGGCCGCCAGAAGGTGAAGTAAGGCAGCAAGGCAAACACGCCAAAGGCGAACGACGCGCTGATGAATGGCCACGCTGGCAGCTGCAGACGGCACAAAGGTAGGCAGTGTGAATGGAGAGGCAGCAGGGCAATGAGGCGATTGCTGCAGCAGCAGCGTTGCAGAGCAATAGCTGTTGCAAAACAAGAGTAGAGGCCATGGCGATGTTCAGCCTCAAAACGGCGTGCCATAATGTCATGCTTCACACTGGGTGAATGGGTGGACCATGGGAATTGTATGGTAGCGCTTGCCTTGTTGGCCGATCGCCCGGCCGGCACGAGCAGTGACGCATAGATGGCAGGCCACACTCCCATAACGTTGAACAGAGCAGTGTACACCTGCACGAGTTGGAAGGATACCAGTAGACCTGAAGGTGCTGCAACATCAGCGTGTTTGACTGTGTAAAGTGCCCTAGACACGGCAAGGCGTAGCCAGGTGATATGCAGCCAACATGCTTGAATGCTGCCCACATAAGCAACCTTTCCAATGAGGGCTGCGCACCTGATTTACAACAAAGTCCTCTCCAGAATCTCTGAGCCCAACGAGCAATCGAATGAATATCTGATCTCGGTATGGTGTCTGATTGGGTGACAGCATGAACCCATACACTGCATGTGCATGGAAAGCGTGAGGCATTAGAAAGCTGAGCATACAGCACGGGATGCGCCAGTCTACTGCCTCGCCATCAGCAGATGAAGAACCATTGCATGCAATGGCAAGTAAGCCAAGTATGCCCACCTGAGATACCAATCCACAGCGTTGCCATACCCAAAGTGTAGAGCAGACTGTTGTCATTGCCTTCTCCCTGAGGCTTGTCTTGATCGGAGTTCGTGGCATGGCAAGCCAACCTGGAATGGACGCAGGGCCTGAAACGCACGCTTGCACACACAGGGTGGGAACGGGTGGAAACACCGTCACTGCATCCAGATTCAACCAGTGGCAGTGCCTCCTACGTACCCTCTCAAATGACAGGTGGAGCAGACAGGCATGCCTGATCGCTGCTGGCAGGTGAAGCTTGGCGGCGCGATTGATGCATTTGCCACAAAGGATTGGATGCCAGACTTGCTCTTGTTCCAAACCCGTGCAAGCGCCTGCGTGGCAGGTGCGCTGAGCCACTGAATCGCTGCAAACAGGCATGCGTATTAAACCGGAAGCCCAAGGCGCGTCACCTCACCGGCCGGGATGATGATGTGTTCGCCCCAAGGCGAACGATGCAGCAATCCGTTGGACTGAGGAGGGCGGCCATCTGCGTTTTGTCCACGCGCTGATGTCGTTCGAGCCTACAATTGCTGGTAAACCTAGGCCATGATCAAAACGCACCGCTGCCTCACGTGACATGCCTGGGTGCCCCTCTCATGCACTCTCGCCATTCCTGCGGCCTACTCCCTTGATATGTGCAGCAGACACGCAAGGCTGGTCATGAAATAGTGTCCCACGGCAGTGGTAACGTAGCTCACAAGGTCGTGTCTCATACCCTGATTCAGCCTGTACATTGGGAGAAAGCAGGGCCAGATGAAGGCCAGCAGCCTAGGGTACGATAAGGCATCCATGCATTGCTTCCTTATCCACCTCACGGGGCGCATACCCATTGGTAGATTCAACCACCAAAGGAGGCGCGCTGTGCTGCCATTTTTGCGACCCTTTGAGGTACAACGAGGTACCAGGGCACACCCTCATGCATTGCGTCCTTTCATTTGTTGATCATTACAAGCTGGGCCAAGGGCCCTGAGCTGATAAAGCTGGGCCATAGCAAAAAATCTGCTAAAAAAGAAAAGCCTGTTCAACGTTGCACTTGAATGAGTATTGCGCATTGTTTGCTCAGCCCTGTGGGCCTGGCTGTGCATACACCATAATCAAACACTTGCAAACATGACGGCGCCTCTTTGTGAGAGCAAGCCGCATGCCTAGACTATCACACCCTAGAGCTGGCACTCTGCCTAATGCTGAGGCTCCATTACGAGCAGTGGTGCAACCAAGCTGGTGCAGTCGCTCACATGCATCGCCACAAAAGCAGATCAGTTGCACCTAGACACACCACTCCCATTTCCACCCTGTCCGCGCCATGTGCTTGCGCCTAATTCACCACATCCAGAACAACGCGCTGAGACTTGAGGGTGGCCCATCTCAGACGCTTGGAATAGGCCATGAATCCGATCATAACGGTGATGACCAGGCAGGCCTTGATGCCCATGATTCTCATTTCATCCTGCGCAGAGCAGTGACATGCAAAAGCTGCTGGATGAAGCAAGGAGGCTAAATAATCCTGCCAAAAGGGCCAGTGTGAAATGGGGTGATAAACTGCTACAATACTAGACGTCATGCTGCAAACCCGCACGCACATAGAGCCAAAAATCCGGCCGCCCAGATGACACGACACTACCAGCTGCTGCGTTCTTGTGCATGGTGACTGTGCCGGTGGCAACACAGCCTACATCCACTGGAACCCATGCCAGTGTCTCACCTGGAAGGGGTAGCATGACCATGTGAGAAAGGTCACCACATCCTTGGCCTGCTGAGATGCCGATGCAGGGGTGCCGTCATCGTACTCGGCGCCGCCATCTACCAACATCTTGGGCATGGCGATAGCACCACCCGGGAAGTAGGGGTTGTAGTACAGTCCCTCGCGCATCTAAACAAGCAACACACAGCGCATGTTCAAGTCACAGCTGTGGTAGGGCATAATCTGTGACATATGCTAGTCCGCCCATAACAAATTCGTACGGTATGCATTGAAGACTGTAACCAATGATGAATGCCCCCCTCGACGCAATATACAGCTGATTGTGCTGCTGCGGCCAGCAAGATGATCATAATGGCACACAAAAGCAGCTCACGCACCGAGATGCCCGCAGGTGGATCGCGGTAGCCAGTGAGCAGTGCAAAGATGTAGTTCTGTCCGTTGTGGCGAGCGCCAGAGATCAGCGACAAATCAGGAGGATAAGCACCGCCGTTGGCATAACGTGCTGCCTGCAGAGCACACATGAACTCAGACATATAAAGACAGAGGCCCAAACGTCCCCAGTGCAACAGCATGCAGTAGGTAGACCAACATTCATCTCTTGGGCAGAGTGAGCCTCCCTGGCAACACTGGCAAATTTGACACGCTGACATCGCGCACTGGTGCTTGTAAGCTGGCATAGCGGATGACTCGGGAGGCCCGACACTGGCAACGCTTAAGCGTCCACGGCTGATCTGGACACTAGTAAGCTGGGCATAGCGGTCCACACACCTGCTCGTTCTCATATGGAATTGGTAGCTTATCAGACAAGCGTCCAGGGCGCTCAAAGTACTCGCCCTCGTCATTTGGCCCGTCCTTGACCTGTAAACCAATGGGCATGCGTGGAAGTGTGCATGTAGAGCAGTGGGCCCTCTGCATCCCTTGACTCGGCCACTGTGAATGGCCGGATGTCGATGGATTATACAGCAGGGCTGGGACTACATGTTAGTGCACATACGAGCCTACCAAGACCCGGCTGCTGAATGGATCACTTGTCAAGTATGGCCGACTTGTACCATCTGCCCCAGGTCCACATCAGAGAGCAAACCCCCAGCTGCTGGCATCTCACCTCAGTCTCCGCTGCTAGCGCCTTGGCCTCATCCTCTGTATAAGCAACGCCCACAAGCTGGCGCCAGTGCACGTACTGCATGCTGTGGCACGCTGCACAAACCTGCAAGCCATGGCACGGGCGCAGGTCTCCTCATTTGTGACCCAAGGAGCCTGGCACACCTGGGCTGCAGTCAGGCGACGTGGCACCCACCTGCTGGTACACCTGGTGGCCACGACGGATGGACGCGTGGTCGTAAGAATCCAAGGGGCCCTCGTGTGTCCATGGATAGTGGGGGGAATGCATGCCATCGCCCACTTCATTAGCTGAGGCCACAACAGACGCCCCAAAGATGCCGGCAAACACGCCACCGACAGCTGCAGCCCAGTGAGCCTTGCTGTGATCCGAGCCTTGCGATTCCCCTGCAGCTTCGCTGCTGGACGTCAGAGCCCTCGCAAAGGCTGGGGCACTCTACAGCAATAGCAATCAGCGATATGACCCCCATCAATGAGAGACAGCAGCAAATTTCTACAGTTGCACAACATGCAGGAACAAGCGGAAATGACGTGTATGATGAACGCAAGCTCCTAGCCACAAAGCATGACTGCCACTTTAGGCCTAGGTAAACTTCGATCATGAAGTGGGACGAGCCTCCGCCGGCCCAATCGCCGAGGCTCTGCTGCAGCGCATCCTCAGGTTGACGTACAATGCTCCAAATACTGTTGTGATGGGAGTTTGGTGAAAGGCTGAGCGTGCAAAGTCCAGTATGCGGCCTGCGGCATGCGAAGCAGCATGGAACCCAAGATTGCTCTCCGTACCTGTAGGCGCGCCTCCGCCGCGCTGCTAGCTACGCCTGTGGCGCTCCGCAACAATCGCGCCAGAGAGGACGCCCTCATCGTTGAGTCTGGTCCGCAGACCTGTTGTTGGTGCAATTCAGGGACTTATATCTCTTGTCTTGCTAAAGGCACCTGCCTAACTTTCCGCCATCAAGGAAACAATTTAACGCCTGTCCGTTTCAACATGAAAGATTTTCCGGACAGCTCGCTGCTTTGTGTGGCATAAGTTGCATCCCTGTGTTTTCCAGTCGCCTAAAGTTGCAGCGGTGGCAATCAGACCTGGCCAAACTCAGTTGACTGTAGACCCACACTCGCAAAGCTCCCGTGTGCTTCTGCCTCTACCGACCCAACAGCTTGAGCTATCCATGATCAACAACCCGGTGTATGAATGGTCCCCAGGCAACAATAGCCAGTCAAAAACACGAACCAAGCCCTGGCCCAGCTTGGCTTGGGCACCTGCCCCTTGCGGCGTGCATAATGGGGTTGCACAGCAGACAACACTACACGTGCGGCCAGACGGGGATTCTGTGGAAGACTACGTGCAGGCAAGCTAATATGTGCACATGATAGTTTTGTGCCCTCATTAATGCTGCAGGTAACCGGAAACCCTAGCTCACGCATTTCCTTTGCAGGCGTTCCTTCCAGAACAGCCAGGACTGGAAAGGCGCTTGAAGTGGTCATTCTGGGCAAACATGGCCTTACTGGTCGGACACATAGCAGTGACAGCATACACCGACCCGTTCATCAGCAACAGCAAAACGCTTCAAATCTTGCTTTCTCTGTGAGTATAGCACTGTGTTGCCAGCGTATAAGTAACACGGATGTCTGGTGCTGCTCAGGAGTAGTGCTAGCTGTCGAGTGAGCTGTACGCTGAAGCCTTGAATCCACTACGCTATGACAGGCAGCACGACACTGACACTGTTGCACCATGCTTGTGTGTGTGTGTGTGTGTGTGTGTGTGTGTGTAGCCTGCAGATTGTGATGCTGGTGCTGAGCGTCATGGCCTTCTTCGTCCTCAGCAGCCAGACATTGGCAGTCAGGCTGGGCCGCTACGACTTGTATGTGAAAGCCTATCGCTGGCTGTACCTGACATGGCTATTGGAGCTAGGGCTCTTGGTGGCCTCCAAAGTGTACTACATCGTGAGTAGATGCCCACAGCCCTGCGCTGCAGCTGATTGCATTTCCAATCCGTATTGTCCAACTGTGCCCTGTCTTGTGCATACGGCCAACTTCTGGGAACTGGCACCACAATCATGCTGTGCTGCGTGGAAATCAACGCTCACTGATGTTTCGCTCGTAATCAAATGCAGGTGCTGATTCAGCTCAACTGCAGCCACATGGCGATTTGGGATCAATCAGCATATTACGGCCTATGGGTCGTGCAGCGGCTGGTGCTGTGTGTGTTCTGGGTCGCTATGGCCTATGGCAGCTTCCAGGTGGGGTCCAGACACGCAGATGGCATGCATAGATCTGTCTCTACAGGTTGCATACTTGTACAGGTGCTGAGCTCAGCTTCCCTGCGTATTGCATCTGCCTTGTGCAGGCTTTAGAGTACGAGAACTTTGACCCCAACCAATTGATCACGGACAAGCATTGAGGAGCTCCGGTCATTTGAGAAGATTTGCAAAAGTTTCAGTAGGCGGTGGTGGTCCCTGCAGCTTCAGTACTGGGCACTCACGGAATGTTTATGGGATCTCAATGAAGGCCCTCAACACTGAAAATGCCTTACACGCAAAATGCGTGCTACAACCGTTCCAGTTGTTGAACCTGTTTTATTGTAAGATTGTCCGAGAGATTGTCACACCTCGTTAGGCCCTACAACAAATGCCTCGGCAGCTGCACCAGCCTCAGAATCCGATTCAGCACCACCAGCCCAAGACTCTGGTTTGCTGGCAACAGTAGGATCAACAATGGGCACCGCATCATCTGCAGGCAGCTGTGCTGGCTCCTGGCTGGCTGCTGGCTCCTGCCGTGGCCCATCAGCAGGAGATGCAGGTTGCTGTTGGCCCTCGCTGGCATTGGCTGTTGGCTCCTGACCAAGCTTGGATTGTTCAGCAAGCAGGTCCTCTTCGGCAGCCCGCTCCTTAGCCCGTGAGACCTCAAGCACCTGCCGGCTCCTGAACTCACAAACAAAATCACACAAGTTACCCCAGAGCGCATGTAAGGACTGTTTGCTCGCAGTCCCTAACGGTGGTTCACGCAGCAATGAGTCAAGACTGATGTCCTGGAAGTGGGAGTGTTGGTTGCACATAACATGGCCTGCTCACCTTTCAAGGATGTCCTGCGGTACAGTGTCCAGCAGGGCGTCCAGCGCCACAGTGGTGCGCTCCAGCAGGGCTTGAGCGTCTGCCTGCACCAGCGGCTTGCTTTCCCTGTGGCCAGTTCACACAACAGCACGTTGAGCCCTACTGTAACGCCGTGTGATGTACATGCATGCCAACAGCTTGGCCGCCGGTCGCTTGCACACTGATCTGCCACTAGCACAAGATTATGTTTGTCGTTGTAAAACCTTGCAAGTGCATGACAACATCCTTCCTCCCACCTGGCGGTGACCGCCAGCAGCTGATCAAAGTCCTCGAGGCAACGGAAGAAGGTGTTGACTAGGGTTGTGGCCTGTCCTGCCGTATTGTTGATCTCCGCATACGAGCCAACGGCACGAATGCTTTCACGCAATCCGTCAAAGGCGCCTTTTCTGAGCAAGTCCCGTGCTGTTACCGGCTGTTCCACCATAACCTGTAAGGGATGCATGTGCGCATGCATACAGCTCACAGGTGCAGCGGGAAGCTGCAGCTGCCTTCAAGACACAACGTGGATGCAGCACAGCAGGTAATGGCATTGCAGTCAGGGGTGCCTGTGCTGTGTGAGTTTCAAGCACAACGCTCTAATCATCTTAAGCATGCCGTCTGGTGTTGCTGGCTGTCCAGCTGTTATGATAGCAGTCCCTACCACGCCAGCTTCCAGAAGTTGTTCACGAGCCGCGAGGACAACTGGTACATAGGTGTCCAAAGGGTCTAGACGTTTCTGCTCGGGCAAGGCAGACAGTGATGTGTGTCAGAGTAGCAGCAGGTCTTCAGGCCAGTCATCTGTAACCCAACGCTTGTGCTGGTGCTGACAGGTGTGGGCAGCACACCTTTCTGATGTAGCGTGCGAGCCCACGCTCTGCTGCCAAGGCTGGTTGTTGAGGAAAGGCGAGAGCCACAGAGAGGGCTAGCAGGCTGCCATTGATAGATCTGCGGTCAGCATGCGGCTGTTTGCCGGTCTCTGAGGAACGTGTGATGATGGCATCTGCAGGCGATGGCCGCTCGTTAGGCCCCAATTGTTGCGCAGCGCAGCATCGCGTGCCACGAGAACGAGATGTAGGGCAGACTGCTACTGGGTGTGGCAATCTGATCATCGTCCTAGTCAATAATTTTTGAAAACGACTGGCCTCGTTTCGTGCGTTGCATGTGCTACGCTGGGCGTGCCGGCAACGCATTATTCACGATCATGTACACGCCTCGTAGACAAATCGCTCAGAAAGACTGTCACCGGTCAAAAGAGTGGGAAAACGTGCTTGCCACACTGAACGTACTGGAATCTCTGCTTGAACTGGCCAGCCCCTGATGTGGTGCAATTGCATACCCTACTCTAGAAGGCACGCACAGTCTTCCAACCATGAGCACACACTAGTATAATCCCATTGCCTCTACATGTGTGCCAGGCCATCTGAGTTGCGGTCTTGAACCCAAGTACCTTCGCACCATCAGAACCGGAGCCAGCGAACATGTTGACAGACACATGATGGTGTCAGGCACCTGTCCTGTATCTAGTGACCGGCATTGTGGGCCCACTGGTTGTGGTATGCTGGGCAGTCACTGAGTGGGTCCACAACTGCTTGAAAGTCCAAATGGAAACGGTAATGCCGGTACAGATGCGGTAAACTGTTTACCATACAATGGCCCAGTCGCGAATGATGCAATCGTTCAAAACCAGCTGACGCACAACAAAGGGCAGGCTTGGGCGTGCTTATCTACTGGTTTACGATCGCAAATTTGTCTGCTACGCATTGGTCTGGCCCACTGCCCTCTCAGCCGCGCACAGCAGCCATTGACAAGGAGTGCACTGGCTAGAAATCAGACTGGGTGTCAGGTTCTTGCCGTCCCTGGCCGCCCCTGTCATGCACTTCGTCGTCGTCCAGTTCTTCGTCCGGTGTTCCAGGCAGCACAACGTCCTCTGGAATGTACATCTCCTCCATGCCAACCTGTGAAGAATTCGCGTGCATGTCAGCAACGGCATGAACACCAATAGCAGCTCATCACAGTTCTTAATACCAGACTGTGACCGTGTCAACGCCAACACCAAGCTTGGCAGAGCTGAGCGAAGCTGAGATGACTTAGTATAGTAGAGCTCTTGGTAAGTTCTAGATCGTATCAGAGCTGCTGGCAAAGACTGAGCCGGTTCTGCTTAGACTCCCAACGGCAGGCAGCAATTGAAAGCACTCTTGATAGAATACAAAATCTGCAAACAGATGAGAAATGGCTCTAAACTACTGTCCAGTTCGCACAGTCAAGCGGCGTTAGAGCTAGCAGGACCTCCGCTGGCTAGTTAGATTGGTAACTAATGAGTGACAGGCCCACATGTGACTTCAATGAACGGGATTAACTGACCTGGGTCGCCGGCACCGCTTCAACTTCTTCCAAGCCCCCGCGCCCTGCTGCAGGGGTGGCAATGGCTTCCACATTACTCCCATGTGGACCTCCTGGCACAGTCTCCGGGTGTGGCTGATTCAGGTTCACAGGCACATGTGCGTGTTGCTGCCAACCAGCAGCAGTGGACGCAACAGCACTCAGCAACGCATGCCGTGGCACATCCCGCTGCTGCTGTGCATGCCTGTCCACAGCATGGCTCCCATCAACGCGGCCTCCGTAATGAGACGTGCCGGCTGAGGCTGCAGGCCATGCGGAGGCCGGTGCCGTGCCATCCATGACTTGTTCTGGGTGCCCCAGGCTGGCTGTCTGCGGCGCTGGTGGCATAGTGGAGCCAGCTGCAGCCAGGTGATGTCCACTGCCCACTACAGGCGTGCCCCCTGGTGCTCTCGCGCCGGACATCCTGGCTGTAGAGTGTGCTAGCTGCTGGTAGCCTGGCGCCGCCGCAACCGCCGGGGCATCTTGCAGCATGTCTGCTACCCCTGCCAGCATGCTGCCCGTGTGCAGTGTGCCTGATGGCGCATGACTAGGGGCCAGGAACGTGTATGCGGGCGGGCCATGCGCCAGCCGTTCCCCGCTCGGCCCCATGGGCTCTTGCTGCCAGGTGGCGGCAGCACATGGCAGCTGTTCGGGGTCGTCATGTGATCGTGGGCCTGGCTGCCCCGGTTGTTGTCTGATGTGCTGTTGGCCCCCGGGATGCAGCCCCTGGTCTTGGCCTCGCTGGCGATCATCGGGCATGGCAGCGCCACCAGCGTGGGTTGCACGCCAGGTGGGTTGGTTGGGACCAGCGGCCGGCTTGGTCGCAGGGCCTGCAGGGCAAAGCATGCAAGGGAAATTCGTTCATGGCAGCGTAATCCTGCGACTCAATGGCGATCTCCCACTCGGGACTTTGTCTAACCACAAAGATACAGGCCTGCAGCTGCCCTGTAGGCCTTTCATGCACCATGTTGGCTGTTAAGGGGAACAAGCAGCCAGAACGTGCAAGCTTAACAGTTCACAGGTATTGTGTGTTGCAGGACAAACGTTAGGCTGGAAGAGTCAAGCCAGACGACAAGGCAATGATTGCACTGTGGGATGATGCCGTAGGCTGAAGTCATGCAAATGAAGTGATTGTGGTGCAGGGGGCTCCCCGTTCCTGACAAGGACATGTTGTCCTGCTTCCAAAACCTCTGTGGCCAGGTAATGTTAAGGCGAGTGAAGCACGAGCGCTGACACATCAGCTATGCGTTAGCATAGTGTGTAGGCAGGCAGGCATGTACTGAAGGGTTTGAGGTCTGCACATGGAATGATCCCCACCTGCGCGTGCTTGCTCCTGCTGGGCTGCATGCGCCTGCCTCACCGTCATGCCCTGCTGCATGTAAGGGGAAGGCACGTGACCATGATGAAGGTCGTGGCTGGCTGCATGCTGTGGCCCGACATGCATGGATTGCTGCTGGTGCTGGTGCTGCTGGTGCTGCTGGTACACAGGAGGCTGCTGATAAGGGCTTTGCTGCTGCTGCTGCTGCTGCTGCTGCTGGTGCTGCTGGTACAAAGGTGGCTGCTGTTGTTGATAGGTAGCCTGATTGGTGGCTGGCACCTGCTGCTGATACTGCTGCTGGTGCTGTGGCTGATGGTCATACATGGGCCGTTCACTGCCTTGCACTTGCAGCTGCGAGTGTTGCGGTCGATGCTGCCCATGCGCAGGCAGTTGATGAGGGCTGCTGTTGCGTGTGGAAATATGCTGGCTATTGCTTGGCACTTGCTGCGCGGCGGGCTGCTGCGATTGGTAGGCTGGCAGCTGGACGGCAGCACCCAGCAGGGAGTCTGGGATTGTGCCCAACACTAGGGAAGCCCTGTGCAAGCAAGGCAGCACAGGACATGCAAACCCATGTAAAACCTTCTGCACTGACTAGCCCGAGTCATGCTGCCTTGTTCAAGAGCCACATCCAATGAGAACATGTGTTCTGCTGTAGCATTGCCCAGGCACTGGGCAGAGACATGTCCACGGTCTGGTGCAGTGGGAGTGTCTGTGCCCCCTTCACCCGCCCCTGAGAGTGTGTGCGCTGCTCTGTTCCCCCTTACCTGAGTGCTGGGGCCTCCGCTGCTTCAAAGTGCGCCTCTACCAGTAGGGGGGCACCGGCCTGGTCAAGCCTGCAGCCCAGAGCAATGAGCGGTCGGTCAAACACGTACAACACACTTGTGTCAATCAGTCAAACAGTGTACACGCATGATAGCATGACAATCCCTTTAAAGGTTTGTTGCACAGGGCATTGGTTGCCTTGCAGGCTGGACCTGTGAGTGCCACCAAGGTGCTCACCCAGTCAGGAGCTTGGTTTGGAGCCACTCTGCACACGAAGGATGGCTTGCCCTGCTGCACACGCCTGATAGTAACACACTCTATCGTGCAGCAAGAATGGTTCTGTCCGAGGCATTGCTGGCAGCGTGCAGGCCCTTGCCAGCCATATAGTCAGCCACAGCAACCTCAGTCTTGAGCGGGCACAGCAACATGAGCATGTACGTCAGTCCTGCAGCCTCACTTGATGCTGAGGTGTCTCTGCATTTGCTCACAGAGCGTGACCATGATGCGAAAGTCCTTGAGGTTGAAGGTCACGTCGGAGGGCTCATTGGACCGGTGCGAGTAGCGTACGAACGACCGAATGTCCACAGCTACTGCGGTGTGCAGGGACGCCTCCTCCTCTGCCATGCAAAGAAAGGGAGGACATCACACTCTGGGAGTCAGTGGATGTCTTAAGGTCATGGTCTGCCCTGGTGTTGGCCCATCCAAAGCAAAACATTGGTTGTGCTTCACTTGTGATGCATGCACTACACGAATCCTCAGCTCGTGAGCTTATCTCTCTGACTCTTGCGCACTCACGGCTGACCAAATTGGTTATACTGAGCTCCACCACATGCTTGGCTCGTTCAAATGCAGACCTCGCGAATGCACAATTTGTGCTGCTTGAGCTGTTTATGCAAGCCGGGTCGGAATGCAAGCCCAGCCTGTCATTGCACTCACTTTTAGAGCCTTCCACATGGCTTTGCAGCTGGCAAGCTCTGCATCCTGATGCCGCAGACTCCACAGTGTCTGGATTGGCAATGAGTGTAACCTCATCCAGATTGGATTGGAACGTTGACAGCAGCCTGCAGGCAGCAGGAGCAATCGAGTTCACAGCATGCCAACACTGCGAGCCAGCCTTGGGCCGATCCAGCACATTGCTGCGTTATAGCCGTATTCCTTGCATGTGTTGCCTGCAACCACCATGTTTTCCAAGGAGTGGCCCTTGCACATACATTGAACAAGACGTGCAATTTCTGGACTCCAAGGGGTGCAGCGTATGGGTGGTGTTTCCTAGCCTGTGACCTGCACACACATAACTGGTGCGCTGCATTACTGGTGTACTGCTTCACCTGGATACTTCCTTGGCATCCGCGATGATATGTGTGGGGAACGCTTCCTTGTCGACAACAGCATTCAAGAACTGAGCATTCATGCAGTCCAAGCGGTACGTCTTCTTGATCCCTGCGTCCATGCAGTTGCCAAAGGCAGGACCAAACACCATGGTCGTCATCTGAGCAATAAAGTAATCACACGACAGTGATAACTGTGAACAGGCGTTGTATGATGCATCCATACAGTACCAAGCCAGCTACCATGTGCAATGACAGTTATCATGCATCTGAACTCAGTGTTGGTACATTGGTTGATTGCATCTTGCACAGGCCAAAGGCGTTTGCACGTGGTCACTCAAAGCATGGTGACTACTGACAGTCATGGCTGTGGCAAGGACACAGCCGTCTGCACCCACCGTTCTCTGCATAGATGACTGCTGTGATGTGTGCGGTGTCGTGTGAAACCTCTAGTTCGTACTGGGCAATTTTCTGGGTGCGTAGGCTGGAAAGGATGTGCTGCAGGCAAAGGGTACAGAGCCGACGACCAAGCCAGTTGGTGGTGGAGAGGCACACTGCTACCTTGTACATGGAAACCGTGTATGTCAAAATCAATGAGTAACCTGTTCACATAACACTCCACTCCAACCTGTCCAGTTCAATGTTATTTGCAAGACCGCCCAAACAGTCTGAGGCCAATAAGAGGCTGGTAAGTACTGGCCTGTGATACTTAGTTGCCCAATGTGTTGAAAGACCGAGAGTATCAGCGTAGCAGAGCATCGTCTCGAGAAGTGGTAGCACTTGGAGACCCTCTTATGACTGGTCGCTGTCGCATGCATATGACGGCAAGTAGCATGCAGCAGCACTGACCTTAAGCAGAATGGCTGTTTGCACCAGCTCAGCCGAGCCCAGTTCGTATGATGCAAAGAAGTTTGGTGTGAAGTCGAGGGAAAGGAAGGCGGACTGCGCGGATGAGACGGTGTGAATGATCAGCTGCAGCCAGCACATTACAATGACAAAATTGAGCTAACAGTCACGGCAGATAAGCAGAGGCTTGCAAGTCGATGAGCTTGGCTTGTAGACAGTAAGGAAGTGGAATCATGCATGCTGGTCAAGGTGGCAGGTAGGCCTGCAGGTACTGTAGGCAAGCAGCATTACATTGGATGATTGGCGGATGAGCAGGCGAATCAGGCGGCCCAGCAAGATAACTAACCAGATGCGAGGGAAGTGCTGCATACCGGGTCCAACCTTGGCCGCTCACCTGTTCATGCGTTGCCTCGAGCAAAAGGTCCGATCCTGCGTGATTGTGGGTTGCATACGAGATGTGAGCATTATAACCTCGCAAGTCCGGGTGGAGAAGGGCCGATGGCGCGCACCAATTTTGAACAAGGCATGCACCGCATTCCGAAAATGTTTGATCTGCTGAGGTGTCGCTAACACCAGCCGGAGACTTGGGGGCTCAGCCCTCTCGTCTTCAGCCTGTGCGGCTGACATGTTTGCAATCAGCTGCTCTCACGAAAGGGGTTCAAGGACACAAAAGGCCAAGGGAGGAAAACATGTACGGTGGCTCGATGCAACCGTGATGACAGCCCCATAAGCGCTCTCGGTTTTCCATCAACGCCTGGCCTTACGCAATCCATCAAGATGAAGTTACCTTGTTTTCAGCGGACAGGCTTCCAGTAGTTACAAGGTGTGACCTCACTTAGCATAGGTTACCGTGAAAAGATGCAGGATTGTGTTTGCAGGTACATGTAATGTAAGAGAATGCAATTGTGCATGCTCAAGAATCGATAAGCCTCAAGACAGGGGCTTGGGCAGCACCTGGAGAGGGTATGTATAGATTACATCAAGGGGGGGGGAGAGGGGGGTCCGCATGCACCGAGCAGCGCGAACGCTAGCAAGCCATGCATGAAGTGGCAACACCCCGTACACACTCGCACTGAGATGACATTGGAATTACATTGAGTATTGGCTACAATGAGTGTTGAATACATAGACTGTTATCACGGTCCGCAAAAAAAAAAAAAGTTTGCCAGTTCTGGGACAACTCCTCTCTGTCTGTAATGTAAGTCGCCACCAAGTGTTCAGCTGCTTCACTCTCTTGAGTAGACTTGTGTGTTGCGCACGTAGACGCCCCACAGCCTGTTTCCAATTCTCTCTTCTTCTTGGTCGATGTGCCTCTGTGTTCGGCTGGGACGGAGGACGAGGCGGCGCATGCCCTTCGCCCAATGGTGGGTCTTCAACTGCTTCATTGTTCAC